>NW_021025547.1:64541-116524 GCF_004153795.1 Camellia sinensis | reverse complement strand
AGAGGGTTTTATTATTTTGATTCTAAAATGAGTATTTTGAGTTTCAAAATAGTGGTATTGATGTTGGTTGTTGATATATGGACCATTGGGTCAATATTGGAAAAATGGGGGAGAAAGCCCTAATTCGTTGCGTAAATTAATTGGTTTCCGTTGTCATCAAATTCCATTCATGTGGGGGATTGTTGGAAATGGTTATAAAATTCTGGATAAAACCAGAATTTTTTCCTAAGTTCGGTCTATTTTTTAGGTGGGCCCCGGGTGTCGATTTACTCGGGTCAAAGTGGTAACGCGTTGGAAATACATCAAATGGATGTTGAGACAGCTTTCTTAAACGGTGATCTAAATGAAGAGATCTATATGGAAGAACCCGAAGGGTTTGTAGTATCAGGGCAAGAAAAGACAGTTTGTCGACTTGTAAAATCCCTTTATGGATTAAAACAAGCACCTTAGCAATGGCATGAAAAATTTGATCATGCAATGCTTACTAATGGGTTTAAGATAAACGAATGTGACAAATGCGTCTATGTTAAAAACACTGACCAAGGATATGTCATAGTTTGTCTTTATGTGGATGACATGCTTATCATTGGAAGCAGTCAAAACATAATCAAATCAACTATGCAGATGCTTAACAAAAGATTTGATATGAAAGATATGCGGGTCGCAGATGTTATATTAGGAATGAAAATTACTAAAACATCTGACGGATATGCATTATCTCAATCACATTAGATTGAGAAAATGCTTGGTAAATTTATCAAGGATAATATGAATTTAGCTAGAACACCTGTAGACGTCAATCTTTATTTATCAAAAAATAAAGGTGATGCAGTGTCTCAGTTAAAATACTCCCAAATTATTGGAAGCCTAATGTACCTAATGAATTGTACTCGTCCTGATATAACTTATGCTATCAGTAAATTGAGTAGGTACACTAGTAACCCCGGAGAAGACCATTGGAAAGCGATCATTCGGGTTCTTAGATATCTAAGATTCACCCATGATAATGGTTTAAACTTTACTCGATATTCAGCAGTACTTGAAGATTATTGTGATGCAAATTGGATATCGGATACTAAAGATTCAAAATCCACAAGTGGATATGTCTTTACTCTAGGCGGCGCTGCTGTTTCTTGGAAATCCACGAAACAAACATGCATCGCACGATCCACAATAGAATCCGAGTTCATTGCTTTGGACAAAGCAGGAGAAGAAACAGAATGGCTTCGTCACTTCTTAAAAGACATTCCAATGTGGTCAAAACCTGTGCTAACTATTTGAATTCATTGTAATAGTAAATCTGCAATAGGCAGGACACAGAATCATATGTATAACAATAAGTCATGACATATTCGTCGTCGACATAATACCGTAAGGCAATTGTTGTCAAACGGAATAATCTCAATAGATTATATAAAATCTAAAGAGAATATTGTGGATCTGTTAATAAAAGGTTTGACAAAAGAGCTAGTGTATAGTTCATCGAAGGGGATGGGATTAAAGCCTATTACATAAAAGTCGTCATAATGGTAACCTTACTTATATGACTGGAGATCCCAAAAACTAAGTTCAAAGGAACAACTAAGTTATGTATGGCTCGCCAGAAATCACCAAGGGATTAAAAATTCCCTAGCCATTCCTATGGTGAGAGTGATATCTGCAACATATGTTGTATGCAGGGGTATAAGGATAAGCTTTGGCTTTAATGATTACTTATATCTTGATTGAGGCATAAATCAAGACGAGTATAAGGAGATACTCACAATAAGAATCACCTATATGAGTGTTGAACTGGGGTCGGTTCTATGAGAATGAAGAGGTTAAATTCTCTAGAAACACTTATGAAAACCAGGCGCGTTCAAGGCCAAAATGAACACAACAGTGAGAACCACGATGTGTTAGAAGATATTTTGTGTGAAATCTATTGTCTTGGCTTACATAAACGGCTGAACAATTCAAGGCATCGCGTCCATTGGTTAGCCAGTAAGTCCGATAGGTTATCGCTAGGGAAGGTTCAAGGCCGAAAGTTTCCTATCCTGATGCAAGATATTTTCAACTTATACTCTTTCGATAGTTTGCATATTATTGCATTTCCGTTGTCATCAAATTCCATTCATGTGGGGGATTGTTGGAAATGGTTATAAACTTCTAGATAAAATCAGAATTTTTTTCTAAGTTTGGTCTATTTTTTAGGTGGGCCTCGTGCATCGATTTTCACGGGTCAAAGTGATAACGCGTTCTATGTCGCGTTGTGATTCACGTGGTATATTTGGTTGCTCAAAACCATTACCGAGTGAATGGGAAATTGAAGCCAAAGTGTGCTCCATGGAAATGAAGTTTTGGTGAAAATTCCTTAAGGTTGTAAAATGGCTTGTCCCATATTGATTTGATGGGAAGTTTTGAATGGTTTTATAAGGCTTGGGTTTGGTACTTGGGGTGTGCCCCAAGGGGTACCCAAGTGTTTTAGAGGGAGAGGTTATGGGCAAAATGGACTAGACCCATTGGACCCAAAAATCACCACAAGCGCGCGCGCGCGCCGCCGTCGTCTGTCCGGTCGAGCGGGCTGGGCTGGGCACGTGGTGTGTGGTTGGGTTGGGCTTGTTCGGCCCAATACTAATCTTTTTGGACCAAAAATATTTGAGTTTAATTTTATTTTGTATAAAATAAAATCCAAAATTCAAATTAAACTAGAAATAAACTGGTTTAGTTTTACTGTACATCCAAACAGGGCCCTTCCCGAAAAAAACTAGTCTGGTTTTTAACGTATATCCAAACAGGGCCCTTCCCGTTGTTGTATCTGTTTAAATTATGAACCCAACAGATTCAAATCTGTTTGAATTCAAAACCAACAAGTTTCATACATGTTCAATTCAAAACCAATAGCCACCTTTACATCTATAAATAGACTATTCTCCTATTTAGATTTTACTCTAATTTTTGTACTCCATCCTCTGTTATAAATCTTTGCATTTTACTGCATTTAATTTCTAAAAGAAAGTATAAACACTTAGTGTGTTCGTAAGCCAAACAATTTGTAGTGCTGCTATTGTTTGTAGTAGATCATTTCATCATGGGAGATAGACGTCCAAATTCTGAAAGCACCGTGGAGAGGGCGAATCTATCTTAAGGACACAATGTCAAACACTGGACTTGATCAGATTATAATTCGAACAAATTAAATCAAATAAGTTATTTAATTTATTTTCAGTGTTATTCTTATTTATTTAAATCAGATTTTAATTTTGTTTTTATAACAAAATAAAATCTGTTTTTATTTATTTATTTTTATTTCGAGTTTGATTTTTGTAATCAAACAAATTCTCTCATTTCCTTTATTTCTTTATATTCTAGTTGTTGTTTAGTACACAACAAAATTTAATTTATTTAAATACAGTGAAGATTGTCCTACAGGATTTTCGTAGAAAGAATTAATGATTATCATCAAAATTGACCAATTAACTAAGAGATAAACAAAAGGTCACATTTAATATCATATTTGTTGACAGAAGCGAGGAACGGTAGCCCCATTATTCAAGCACA
The DNA here is from genome assembly GCF_004153795.1 of Camellia sinensis. Taxonomy (NCBI): domain Eukaryota; kingdom Viridiplantae; phylum Streptophyta; class Magnoliopsida; order Ericales; family Theaceae; genus Camellia; species Camellia sinensis. Next base: position 112,984 of record NW_021025547.1, on the reverse strand, counting down.
TCTGGCCATGTCTTTTAAATTTGTAGACTTCATTCAATAAACATGAAACCAACAAAAACGAACACATACTTCGTGCTTCGTGTAATGTGACACAAGCGTCGAAGGTAACTATAAAACCAAATGGTAATGATCTTATGGATTAATTAATAACCATATTTTTGGCCCAACATGTTGCAATAACAAAAAAAAAATTTTATTAGCCATTCCATCAAAATCAAATTTTGGATGTGAACCACAAATCCAAAATGGATTTTGAACAACAAAAGTCATGATATAGTGTAACCATGAAAATTCATACTTTTTGACACTTTAAAAAATGTCAAACATTTTAAATTCATGAATAGTAGCTTGTACATTATTCTTGACCATGTTTGGTTTAAAAACATAACTTTAACCGAATTGATTTTCATAATTGCTTGGCAAAGTAGGTTGTTTTTCCATGTTAGTTATTAATGGCTTATGCAAATCCCCCATAATTATTTCCATGACTTAACTCTCTACAAATTGGTTTTTAGCCCCCCTAAGCAATGCACAGAACATCATTCTTAGCCAAATTTGGCTCAAGAACATACTCTTTTATTATGTTAATTTCATAAGCTCTTAAACCCCCTGAGCCATTGATGAAATCAACTCTTTGTTTTTGCTATTTTCAATCATGAATTTTTTTTGAAAAAACTCACCAATTCCGGCCATTAAAGCCTCAATTAAAGACTTGGTAGTGAGAGTTGACAACTCATCATTCCATTGGCGAATTTTCATATCAAGTTGATGAATTTCTCCAATTAAATGATATCTTTTTTCTTCCACCAAATAATATTATAAGAGATGAAAATTTATTTCATCAAGAAAATAATCTCTTCTTGAAAATCTAAAATTTTTTATTTACGCCAAAAGATTTTATCTAGACTATTTGGAATTGACGAATCCAATTCATTTTTCATTTCTTACACTTGACGTCCCACTGGGCGTGCCAAAAACTGTTGACTTATTTTTCCTATGAAGAAAAATATCATAAATGCGAGCGTACCAGCAAAGATTAAAAAATCCTTACAGATTAAATTCAAACCAATTATCAAGTGATTGCGTTGACAGTTCTTTTTCCTCAACAAAAGGGACTTTAAAATTGTCAAGTATAGAGAAAAAAAAATTAAAAAAAGAAAGAAGAAGACAGAGATGGAGAAAGATGATTAAGTGAACAATCAAAATAATAATTACTTACCTCTACTCCTATGCTTTAAAAAGGAAGTGCATAAAATGCTTTGAAAGGAAATACTGAAAATAAATGTTTCGAAAAGGAAGTACATAAAATAAAATGCATGAAATATAAATGACAAGAAAAATAGAAATCAATTATCTTTGACTTGAGTTTTGGATCCCTTTACAATATAGCCATGAATGACTATTTATAGGCAAACATTTGTAAAAAAAAAATACCTAAAACTATCCATATCTCCCATCTTTATCATTGTCTTACGATATGTCTTTCCACTCATCCACTTTGTCCTTCATGTTCTCCATCATTTCCACAACTTTTTTTAACTTTCAAATAAGTAAAAAAATGCCACGTATCCTGAAAATAATAATACTAATAATAATATTTTATAGTGCCAACGCTAATCCAACGAATTAGTTCTATTTTAAATTTGCACAAAAACATCAAATGAAAACACAACCAAAAAACATCAAATAAAAACACAACCAAAAAATGTACAAACGTAATGTGAAATCTGAAATCTGCACTGAAAACACTTCCGAGTGTCCCTCCACTGAGCTTGTCATGGCACGCAAGCCACCATTCCATGTTGAGAATTTTGTTCTGAGCAAAATTTTAGGGACGGGTGTTGAAGAAAGAACTGCCCAAGCCAAAAGAGGGGACCCCAGATTTTGAGGATAAAAAAGGATCTTTACTCTGCGATTCAACTAGGTTAATGCTGGTTCAATTTGCTTCTCCTTGTCATTCAAAGTAATCTGAATTGTGCAACATGATAAAGTGTGCATCATCGATACCCTTCATTGATTCTCCAGTATACCATGTTATGGTTCCTGCATTGAATAATAGCCAACTGAAATAAACAAGCGGTTTATTGCTTCATTGCTCTTCAAATATATGTGCAAATATTTGTGTATATCTATTACATTTTATGTATTTTAGTAGTAATGGATTAGATCAAAAAAACATAATTGTCCTTGCAAAACAGCCTGAAACCAACTTTCAGAGTGCTCAAAATTTGTGCTGCATTTACATGGTTTTCATGTTTAGGCATGTATTTTAAACAAACGGCCCTTGATTTAAACAGATGGATGGCCTGAGAGGAGTAAAAATGTCTATTTCTACCTGGTGCAGTAGGTTGTTCCTGTTCTCTTGTTGCATGAAGTATTATGGTTCCTGAAAGCACAGTGATGAATCCACATATCTCAGAGGCTATGCTGCTCGCATCCTGACCTGACCAGTCCTGCAAAAATTATAGGAGAATATATGTCATCCTCGTATTCCCGTCTTTCCCAAGGTAAAAATCATGAGGCATTAGTAAAAACTCCGAGTGGGTGGATCGGGTATCTACCTTGAACATTATAACGCTTGCAACAATAGTCAGAGTCGTGAACATCACATAATATATTGGAGAAACAATGGCTGCATTGAATGTATCCAATGCCTGGAACAAAGATGCCATTAAAATCAGTGGATACTGTTCATTGATGTAGAATTATATATGAAAGTGTACACCACAGTAAAATCTTCCAGATCACAATGGCTGCATTGAATGTATCCAATGCCTGGAACAAAGATGCCATTGAAATCAGTGGATACTGTTCATTGATGTAGAATTATATATGAAAGTGTACACCACAGTAAAATCTTCCAAATCAATCAACATTTAGCTCACGTTACCCTTGAACATACATCATGGCAATCCTTATTATTAACTAAAAGTACTTTTCATTTGGTAGATACATAATGTGTATATTTTAGGCACAAAGCAAGCATCATGATCAAGGAATGAGATGCTTACTTTAAAAGTGCCTCAAACCTGGAGTTGTGCATCTCAAATGAATTGAGCCTCAAGGCTGCATCTTGAGGCATTTTCATTCGATGTTGAATTTCAAAGTGATTCTCATTAACAATGTGCACGTAGCAGTCAACCCAGATACCATGATTCATTTCCAAAAATACTGTTGCATGACCAAGACAAGCCCAAAAACTTAACCGACCAATATAATTGGTTAAATGACAAACTTATGTCTCGTGTGCACAGATGAGGATCACTCCAGTGTGATGATAAATAAGAGCATAGTATCTAGCAAACTGAACTGGCATAAACATACCATGAGACCAAGAAATGATCAGAACCAATGACAGTAATTGATGAATTTACTAATTATGCAGTTTGACAATACAGGACATCTCACATGACCTTTTTTTAAATAAAGGTCATAACTAATGCACAAGGCTTCCACTTCAACAGGATTCCTTTATTCCACCTTCTTGTGAAGGGTAATTCATGTAACTTGAACCAGCGCCACAGTGCCAGGGCAATAGCACTTACCATCACGCCAAGTCATGACCTCTCACATGAGTTTTTTTACATGTAACATGCGTGTGTGTATTGGTAGAAAGGAGGGCTCAGCCTGGAAGAAACTAACAAAAACAGAGATTGCAACCTGTGCAAGGTCTGAGTACAAACAAGTGCTAGTCCATTGGGCTTGACCCTAATGAAATGAGTCCCTAACTGCCATTAAAGATTGGCATACTAACTCTTAACAGCATGATTAATCTTCATAAATTTTCTTTGGGCATGCTTAATCTCCTTTGGGATCACCAACTGCCCTTCTACTTTGGCATTTTTCTATTCTACTGTCAACGAGAAAGAAGGTAAATTGAACCCTTGCACCTCGCTAGGAGGACAGGAATTCAAGTCTTGCCACAAGCAAGACTCTGGCTAAGGCCCCTGATGTACCCCGAATAAAACAAAAAACAAAAAACAAAAAACAAAAAACAAAAAACAAAACCAAACCAAACAAAACATTGCTGCATTCCATTTGATGCATAGTAGTATAAGCACAAACAAATATAATGTGGAATATACCAAGCATTTTAATTAATGGGTAACAAGATCGATATTTCCCATACACCAGATATTTAAGTAATCAACCTGGATTTGCAAGACATGAAAGGAATTTAGCATATACATATACTGAATACTCATATACAGGCAAGTTAGGGGATAGATCTCTTACTCCAAAGGAAAAAAGGAAAAAAAGAATTCTATTTTGACAAAACAGAGATAACCAGCCAGTTTAATGTACAACCATTATATGTTGATTTAACTATAGTCACCTTGTTAAGATAATTCAACTGCATGATCACACAAACTGCTGCAACTGACATAAAAAACCAAGTCTGAGGATATGCAAGTTGACTTATCCCATCCAATGTAAGCTTTATTCCAATTCCTATTGCCTTTATGCTTACAACCTGCATGATGGCACAAAGAAGATTCTACAGGCTTAAGCTCCAGAGAGAACATTAAACAATTTCATTATGTAATGATATATAAACCTCCAACAATATTAAGTACTCTCCAACCAAGGAATTAAAATTACCGTAAGTGAACCTATTAAAGAACAAATTCCCAAGTAGATCAGTATGTTCGACTGCCCACAGCGTGGTTCAAAATACAGAATCAAAGCTAAGACTATTGATACTGCAGCTGCTACATAGATTACAAATGCTGTTGACAGAAGCAGGTAAGCTAAAATTATTAGTAATCTCTGAGAGTCTCAGATCAAAGTTTTTTCTTTAAACAAATTGAGTTGAACATGAAAAATAGTTTAAACCCAAAACCTGGTTGAGTTGCCAAAGTCCAGATTTCTCGTACAGAATTTGGGGTTTGTTCTTGAGGTGCATGGATAACAATCACCACTGATCCCACTATGCAGCACACACATCCAAGAACACCCATTTTCCGCAGTCGTTCCTTCAACATAAAGTGTGCCAAAATAGCACTACACAAATTCACAAACAGTTAGTCCTAAATATACTGTTCCAGTTCTCTTCAAAATTCCCTCATAAAAATGTTTTTATTGTTACCTAACAATTATACTTAATGCACCAAGAGGGGTCACAAGAACTGCCGGAGCATAAACATAAGCCACAAAATTTGCAACCTCTCCAACAATCACTACATGTGCAAAAATGTCAGAACACAATGTTAATAACCCATTGGACCAGTACATTTTTCCACATTTTATTTATATTTTACTTTTAGAGAGAGTAAGGGAGGGAGGGAAAGTGTCCATTGGTTGTCTTATACTTACTTGTGGACATGCCTACCCACCAGAGTGGTTCGAGTAAATAAGTGTAACCTCCAACTCCTACAATATAGATACGATGAAACAGTGACATAAGCACATCTGCTATATGTAGAACTATTGTGTACACAATAATGATAAAGTAGTAACAGAGAAAGCATAAACAACTTTAAGAGCTTATAAATTCCGAAATTAATATCATTAATCGGAAACGATATAAAATTAAGATGTGGTCCTCAACAACAATGGAATGCATCTAAACTGTTCTCATACGACATGGCATCTCATCTAGCCATGTGGTCAGGCTCATTGAGGGCAAACTAGAAACCCACTTGTATTCCACCCATGGCCCTTTAAAGTTTTAAAATCATGAAGCAAGTGATATACATCCAAACCCTGGATTGCTGGCTCAAGCTTACTGAATTATGATGGGTAGCACAAGCAACTTCTCTATGTAAAGATTACATGCAAATTCTCCATGGATTGCCTCTGCTTGTAAATGCATGTTTCCATAATCAAGAAATTAGTTCATTTTGCTAAATGGTAAGCTTAATGTGACCAAAAAATGCTAGTACCCTAGCAATTTACATTTTGGAAGGCATGTTGCAGAACATGGTACACCTCCAGGGTTGAGGGTCGTGGCTGTCCTGTTACTTTTCAAGCTAAAATGATCCAGTTTCTCCAACTGTTGTTACTCACCACTCTATAATCTATAGAAGCTAAACAACGATTGATTTAACAGAAGATTTTTTTTAATTTCCAAGTTATAAGCATCAACAACTCTCACTTTCATTAAACTCCATCCATCTACAAGATACAAGTCCCAACAAGAACAGTCCAGAAACAACAGGCTATTTTTTTAAAGCTCCATCAAAAAGTTCCACCTGAAGAAGCAAAAACAAATCCATGGTATAATATTGGTTCAATATAATTCTTAGATTTCATCTCCTTGCTGATAATACAAAGAGATCCTACAAATTTTGATTGTAAAAACCCTTCTTTTATTTCAAACACAAATATAAAATGCGTCATGAAGAGGATAGTAATGATACAATCTGAAGTGAAATTAAAAACCCAAATAATCAAATTCATTATGCAATGAAAGAAACTAAATAAATTAAAGATTAAACTATAAAATAAATATTAAAAAAAAAAGTAGTAGAGATCTAATTCAGACTGACCTGCGCGAGTGCCTGAATCAGCAGCACGCTTGAGCCCTTTCTTCTTCAGGATGAAACTAGCGCCTATGAACAAGCTCGAACCCACGGCTAGTATCAACCCTTTCGCATTGTCCGAAATCCCCATCTCTCTCTCTCTCTCAACACATAGCCTTGTGTGTATCAATTGAATCGTACGTCAATCGATGACCGAGATGAGGACAAATCTAGATTTCCCGCCAAGAGAACTCGAACTGTTGCGCCTTTCTTAATCTTCCCTTCCCTCCAAGAACGAGTATCACACAAATGCTTTGCGATCAGAGAGAGAGAGAGAGAGAATTGAAGGGAGATCTCAGAGATGCTCTCGCTCTCGAAGGATATTCAGAGAGAGCTTCCCTCAGAGATCGTCTTCTTGTCGGAAGTTTCCAATTCATAGTGCAGGCTAGCAATGATTCACTGCGTCTCAGACCCTACTTTAAACAGAAGTTCATTAACGGCCGTTACACGTTGTGACATCAAGGATTAACGGCTCTAACATCGTTTGAGTCAAATCAGCAATTGGGTTCACACATCTGGATGCCTTCCAATCGCACCAGCCACCGGGTTTAAAATTAAGATACCTATCAAATTTGCCCCTAAGCTTTATCCCAAGTTTCTTATTAGCCCTCTCACTTTAGGGTTATTTGAGATGTTCTAAATAAGTGTATTTTTTATCTTTTTAAATTAAAAAATTGAGAAAAAAAAATAAAAATATTTAGGTTAAGTTTTTAAATTTTTATACAAAAATGTGTATTAAAAAATTATATAAATTAGTGTGTAAGAAAAAATTAAGATTGAGAGTTGTGTAATCGTAATTTTTAACTTTTGATAAATAGTGATAACTTTTTAATTTTTTGAGTAATTTTTTAATTTTTTAAATAACTTTTTAATTTTTTAACTTTTTTTCAACTTACTAAACTTAACCTTAATTTATCCAAATTAAGCTCCCAGTTTTTAAATTATCCCGTAATTGTTCAGTTGTTCTGATGCACCCTGTGATATTACTTATCTGGGCTCCAAATCAATTCGCATACAGAAAAATTTAACAAATAAAATATATTGGCTTATATTTATCAAGTAGTTATGAGATAAATGATAATCTACTCATATATTATAATTTCTTATTAATTTAAAAATACCACATAAATAATGTCACGCAATATTTTAAAATTTTCACATAAACAATATTGCGTGATAGTTCGAAAATATTTAATATTTTTTCTTAAGAATGTCGAGGGAATGTGATTGCATATCCCCATAATCTCAACGTGTGCAACAAATTGCAATAGAAAATAAATTTTGATTATCTTGAATAAATGTTAACTATTTATAAGTAAGGTCTCGTTTGATAATAGGTTATTTTAATAATTTTTTAACTTTTTATGAAAAGATGTACAAAAAATAGAGAGAGTAATGTAACAACTTATAGTAATTTTTTGACTTTTTGATTAAAATGTATAATTGATGAACGAAACCTAAAAAATGATTTGGCCCCAATTTTAAATGTCACTTTTTTATTGAGAATTTTTTAAGTTGCTCTTTGCAAAACAAATTTCAAACAAGCAATAAAATTTATAAATTTTAATAATTAAAATTATAATTTTTCATCACTTCGCAATTTTTTTTTTTTTATGTTATAACTAATTCATAATTTTTCTAATTTTTAATGAAACGCTTGAAATGAGAAAATTAGTTTAAGGTCTCTCTCTCAATTTTAATAATGAAAAAGGTCCACAATATTATTGTGTAACGTTTAAAGTCTCTTACACAACCTTATATATCTCACCCACCCAAAATGAGTTCCATTGAACTCTGCATAAATTTTTCCAAAATGAAGAATCCAACTCAGTTCCACTGCCACCATCTTCTACTACCTCTATTGCCCACTCTCCATCACTGCCAAGAGGAACTGATGAGGTTGATGAAGAAGTACCGGAATGTTTTGAGTAAAGATCGGTTTGGGAAAAGAGTATGTATTCAAGAGTCCTCACAATCAGGAAACTTTTGAGATCTCTAAGAAGATCTGGAGCTCTGCCACTATCGCGGCAGAGCCGGTGGTGGAGCCGGCGAAGAAGGTAGGTTGAAGATAATAAATCAAACCCTAACCTTAACCCTAACGCTAATCCTAATTTGTTTGATCACAATAGTAATAGCGTTGTTGATCCTAATAGTTCAGAGAAAATTTGTGAAGTTAGAGGTGTATTCAAAGCAGTTAGAATTGGTGTAAAATCAGATTAAATCGACATTAAAGAAGCTAAGGTCGATGTGAAGTTGAACTGGATTTGAGTGGCAAGAGCTTGGATTTTTGTAACACTTTTTAGTTCATAAATTTGCGGGTCATTTGATCAATGGTGAATATTGTAGTGGGTAATTGCAGTCTTGTCCATATTTAATCTTTTTGGTTTGTTTTAACTTATTAATAGTTGTTGGAATAAATTTTTGTGATGATTGATTTTTTGAAGATGTATTTGGGAAATTTCTCTGGATTTCATAAAATAGTATTGTGTCTTATACTCCAGAGAAAATTGGTCAAAATGAAAATAGTAGTTGCTAAATTTTCTCTGATTTGTTGTTGTCTAAATGTCTTACAGTCCAGAGAAAATTGGTCAAAATGAAAATGATAGTTGTTCAATTTTCTGTAGTTTGATCAAAAACAGAGAGAAAATTATGAGCAAATCAGAGAAAATTGGTCAATATATAGAAAAATTCTCTGAGAAATTCTCGGTAATTTACCAAAGTTTGGATTTGGGTTTGGGGTTCGAAACTTGATCCAATTTGGGGAAATTATTATTTTTTTTTCAGAAATTATGCTCTGAATTCACGAATTTTAGTACTATTTTGGTTAAGAAATTGGTTGAAGTTATGGTTTTGTATTACGGTTTTGCTATGTAATTTTGCTAAGTTGGTGAATTAGGGATTTGGGTTTGGATTTTGAAGGTTGATAAAAAAAAATTTAAAAAAATGTTAGGAAATTGGGTTGTAAATTTACATAATTTAGCATTTTGGTGAGGAAATTGCAAGAGCTTGCTAGTATTTTGTTCTGATCAATTTTTTCTGGATAATTTTCTTTACCCTGTTTAATTTTCTATGTGTTATTCAATTTTTTCTGGTTTAAACTCAGAAAAATTTGAATTTTCTCTGGTTTGAACCTAGAGAAATTCTTTGGGAAGTTCAAAATTTCTCTGAATTGAAATTTCTCTAGATCAATATTGAGGGACTTTAGACATTATGAAAATATTGAATATCATTTATACTATAAAATTTTAATATCAGGAACCCTAAAAAAAACTCGCTTGAAATATATTTAGAAGAAAACTTTTTTATTAATAATGATATATACATTCTTTCAATATTCTTGTTACACAAGCGTAGCCTACCTCTTATGACAGGTTTGTTTGGATGGACTGGATAAGGAGGATTTTAATCTATCGGGCTGTTAGTCCTATAATACATTATCATCGGACTATTTGATTAGACTGAAATTGTATCATATGTTTGTTTAGTTATGAGATTAGATGTTTGGATTTGATTATTCTATTAGTTCTATGTTTGTTTCGAATATTATGGAAAATGATAAATACTCAAAAGACTATTTTGCCATTTTGAATTATTTACTAAATAATAGGAATATTAAATCTGAATTATAAATTTTATCTAATTTTTTTACTAGAACTTTTAAAAAATTAAATAAATAGAGTATTAATAAAAATTACATAAATTTATTTTAATTTGTAGTTGAGATTTTTAAATTTTATTTTACTTTACCAAGTATAATTAATACCATATGATTATTAAAATAAATAATTTAATAAAGTATAAGTAGTTTAATAAATAAAATTTATTAGGTATAAATAAATTTATTAAGTATAAATAATTTAATAAATAAATTTTATTTTTAAAAATATATTAAATAGTAGAGGGTCAAAATGTAATTTCATAGCTAATCCCATGAGATAAAGTATTTTATGGATTGTGTCCCCCATCCCACGGAGTTGGAATTCATAGTCCGATACAAGAATTTTAAATCAAACAATGGACTATTAGTCTTATCTCATACTTGAATCCTTTCAAACAAGCACCGCCTTAATGTTTCCATCTCATTTGTTGTTCTTTATTAATCATACATTCTGAGCGTTCGTATGGAAAAAAAAATTTTAGTTTGACTTTTTTGATTATTTTGGCTTGACTAAAAAAAATCGTATTTATAGTAAATTTTAATATTTTTCTGTAATTATTTTGTCAGTTGTGAGAGAAAAAATAAAATAATTATTATTTAAATGTGATATTTTATTTTATTGGCTAAATTAGCATGTTCTATTTTTATTGACTAATTTAGTCAAAAATAGCTCATGCCAAACAAAGCCTAGCTAATCTGGCAAAGGGCATCAAATGTGACATTCGAACCAGCTTATGAGTGTTCCCTCAAGTAGATCAAAATTGATAGTACTACTAGGAGTTGAACTTGAGATCTAAAAAGAGCACACCCCTAATTTCAAATTATACCCACTAAGCCAACTTTTGAAAGTTTATGAGAAATTATTTATTAAATAGTACTAGGGGTGTAATTTTGGCCTGTGTCCCGCCCGCGGCCCGAGGTGGGCCCGTCCCGTTAAGGTCCGAGCCCAAGCCGAGCCCAACTCGAGGCCTTAGGCCATGACCTGGGCCATCGTTTTGAAGCATAGCCCGGCCCATTGGCCCACCCAAGCTCGACCAGAGACTCGCCCCGCCTGGGGGCACCCGATGCCCAGTATTATTTTTAATGAAAAATAATAAAATTTTAGTGGAAAAAATTTATAAAAAAAATTAAAAATTGTTAGGCCCACCCAAGCCCGCCCAAACCCAAGGCCCAGCCCATTGGCCCACCCAAAAGCCCAAATACCTCTAGACCTTGGCCTAGTTTTCTGGCGCGTGAATTAGCTGATTTTTTTGGCAGGAGCCTGCAAGGCCCGACATGGGCGGGGGCGGGGCCAAAATTACACCCCTAAATAATATTGTCCTTATAATAATAAGAAATATATGATCATTTTATTTTTATTCTTGTTTTTGAGAGAAAATGATTACATGTTCTTTTATTATTAGGTAAATGTAGAACTGCACTACAAGTTAAACCTATCAAATAACCATTTATTTGATTACAAAATGCTAACCATGAGCTCGATTGAAAATTAATTATTTTAATTAATTATTTTAACTTTTAACAATAAAATATGTAAAGAATAGGGGAAATAACTTGACAGAATAATTACAGAAAAATAAGAAATATTATAAATAATTTTTTTATTTATTAATATATAATTATATATCACTGACACCCCCTAATTGTTCCAAAAAAATAAAATAAAAGTGATGTTAGACTACGCTTGTCTCTAGTTTATTTTGTGAATTTAACGGTTTTGTTAAGCTCGTGAAATTTATTATGGATCTTATTTCGATAATTTGAATTATGCAATGTGTAGAACTCATCGAGTACTTTATCCCTATAAAAAATCACGTTGATAGGATATCAATAGCTACTTGATCAGATCAAAATTTTATCAATAATTTATTTTGATAATTATATTTACTGTTGACAGAAATCTGATCTGATTAATGTAATTTTTTACAAGAATAAAATATTTAACAAATTCTACATATTGAATATTTTAAATTATAAAAATAAAACCTATAATAAACCTACACAGACATAACAACATGCTCTAATCCAATCTCGGATGTAAAAGAAGCCTTGCACTTAGCCAATCCCAAAACAAGGCTTGCCCTATTTTGCCCTCTATTTTGTCTATTTCACTTGCACTTAGCCAATCCCAAAACAAGGCTTGCCCTATTTTGCCCTCTATTTTGTCTATTTCATCAATGTTGTGAAAATTGGATCGGTAAACGAATTAAAAAGAAATTGGATGGATGAGTCACTGATTCAATCATCGGATTGAAGCGGTCGTACCATGACATTATAATTAATATTATATAATTATAAATTATAAATAAATAAAAAAATATATAATTATTGAAATAATAAAAAAACTATTATATAAGATTTACTAATAATATTTAATAAAGTCATAATTGATAATAATAATAATAAAAAAAAGTTACTAATTTTAAAGAAATTAAAAAAATTTAACATTCCTTCCAAACAAATTGATTAAATGCTAGGTCTAATTTTGGAGAAAAATAAAATTTGCAACCCTCCCTCCAATCAAATATAATTCAAACAATTTGATTGAATTCCACATTGAATTTTTAGGTTTTCTTTGAACAATTATTTCTTATAAATAAGAATAACTTTCATAATTTCTTTAAACTTCCAATAAGACTCCTCCGTATGAGAAAAGACTCTTAAAATAAAAAACTTTAGTCAAAATTTTAATATATAAGAGAAAAAAAATAAAAAAAACCACTGGGTTGGTCTAAAACCAGTACCTATTCATCGATTTTATTGGTTGTACCACTAGTTTTTTTGATTTTTGCAAATAAGACCGATTTTTAGTCTAATTCGATTTTTGTAAATCATCGGACCGCAACTAAGTTCGATCACAAGTTTTACCGATTAAACTGGCCGATCTGGTTCTTAAAACATTATAAGAGCATCTCCAGCGGTGAATTTTTTTTTTCATCAAATTTGAGTAAAAAATGACTCATTTTTCTGAATTTGATATCAGTTGCTCCAACAGAGCATCAAAATCCGTGGGTCAACCGGTTGGTCGACCGGTAAAGCCAAATTTTTTTTTAAACATATTTGAACTGTTTGAACCTCCATATTTGAACTGTTTGAACCAGTTCACAGGCCAATGTTTGCCTGCACTGGTCGACCGGTTGGTCAACCGGGTGGTCGACCAAGGGGTCAGCCAGGTGGTCATCTAGGTGGTCGACCACCATGTGTAAACTTCTCAAGCTTTTCTGCTTTAACGGTCAGGAACAGTAATTTGGTAAAATCTGTACCTTGTTCTCACTTTGATGAATTTTTTGGTGAAGTCTCAATTTGATACCGATTTGGTGCAACTGTTGGGGCACCAAACAGTGACTTTTTCACTAAAATTTAAATTTGATGTCAAATTTGGTGAACGATTAAAGATGGTCTAACTCATTTAATGAGCTGCTCATTAAATATTTACTAAATCCAAAGATTTTAAATATTTTTTTCCAAAAGGTGACTTTAATTTTTTAAATTTAATTTTTTAAAAATTAAAAATTTATATTTTCATATTTTAATAATTTTTTTAATATTTTAAATCTATCTAAGAATCCCCTTAATTTCAGGAGAGAGAGAGAGAGAGAGAGAGAAGAGAAGAGAGGGAAGAGGAGGAGTTCAGAAGAGAGGGAAGAGAGGGAAGAGGAGGAGCTCGATCGTCGTCCTCTGCCCGATCGACGTGTCCGGTAGCCCCCGCTTCTGCCCGATCGTCGTCTTCGGCAGCCCCTGCCTCTGCCTCTGCTTCGCCTCCGGCCCCGCCTCCGCCTCCTCCTCCCGGTGGTTATGGCCCCCTCCAGTCCTCCTCCTCCTCTTTCCTTCTCTTCTCTTCTCTTCTCCTTTTTCCTTTTTCTTCTCCCTCGTTTCTGATTGAACCAGGAAAAAAAAAAAAAATGCAGAAACGACGTCGTTTCTAGTATTAGGGGGATTCGGGAGGACTTTTTTCGAGCGACGTAGCATTACCGATAATAATAATAGTTTGGAAAGCTATAGCTCACCAAACTAAAAACATATCAATAGAGATGTTTCCGTACAATAATTATTTTAACGCTCTACAGTACTACCACTCCTTCAATCGTTGTCTACCGTGGAATCAATCATACATGTACGTTGCTCAGCTTAAGGTAAATTATAACAAGTCCGCTGGGTAATTCGAATTATCAACTGTTCGAATAGCTTGAAATTTCAAAATCATATTGTTTTGAGATTTTTTTTTTTATCTTAACGGTAAGATTTATTCTCTTACCAGTAAGATAATTTTTCCGTACCAGGTCTGAGTCATTCTCTTACTAGTAAGAATGTCAAAACAACGTCGTTTTGACATTTGGGGCATTCGAGTTCTCACACATTTTCTAAATTATAAATACATTATGGAGATTTACTTAAAATATATATTATATTTTTATATTTTTGATATTTAGTGAATTTTTAAAAAATTTATTTTATAAATTTTTTACTTTTTAAGTATATTTATATTATGTGTGTTTAAAAAATAAAAAAATTAATTAAAATTTTAAAAAATTTTAATAAAAAAAAGGAAAAATAAATAAATAGAATTTTAAAAAAAATATTTTTTAAAAAGTAAAAACAAGCAAAGTGATTATAATTTAAGAAATTATGATTAAAATTACAATCAAATAAATTTTTTTTATAATTTGAAATGCTGTATTTTTAAACCACTGTCCACTAGTTAGGGGTGGACGCGGATCGGTTGCGGCCACGAAACCTCCAATCCGTCATCCATCTGCCAGATTGACAGATTAGAGAAAATCAATCTGTATCCGTCTGCCAATTCGGCAGATGTGGATTGAGCGGTTTGGCGGATGGATGCGAATCGGTTTGGCGGTTTAAGATTTTATAAATTTTCAACAAAATTCAACTTGTGCACTTCCTTAAAAAAAAAAGAAAAAAGAAAGTATTACAGTCAATGACTTAAAAAACTATTACAATCATTGTATATCTCATTAAAAAAAAAAAAAATTTGAAACTTTAGAATATCACAATCACTTCATGGTTCATCCACATATTAAAATCACAGCATGATTCATCCACATAAAGTATTACAATCTGTAGTTCTTAAAATATAATAACAATTCAAACTACCAAAACTATGAATATGGCAGTAATAGAGATTGTATGTCTCTATATTTTTGAAAACAAAAACCAACCAGCATATATCATATTTTCTATTTATTATTTTTATAGTTAAATTTAAAAACCAAAAAATATAGATAAATAATACGTTTATTTTTTTCGATTCAAAAAATATATTAAAGTTGAAAATTTTTTTCTAACAGAATATTTAAACTCTTTTTCAATTGAAAACACAAACAAAATATTTAAATAAATTAAAAACATAAAGTCTTATAAATTATTAAGCATGTTCACAGGCCAATGTTTACCTGCACTGGTCGACCGGTTGGTCAACCGGGTGGTCGACCAAGGGGTCAGCCAGGTGGTCATCTAGGTGGTCGACCACCATGTGTAAACTTCTCAAGCTTTTCTGCTTTAACGGTCAGGAACAGTAATTTGGTAAAATCTGTACCTTGTTCTCACTTTGATGAATTTTTTGGTGAAGTCTCAATTTGATACCGATTTGGTGCAACTGTTGGGACACCAAACAGTGACTTTTTCACCAAAATTTAAATTTGATGTCAAATTTGATGAACCATTAAAGATGGTCTAACTCATTTAATGAGTTGCTCATTAAATATTTACTAAATCCAAAGATTTTAAATATTTTTTTCCAAAAGGTGACTTTAATTTTTTAAATTTAATTTTTTAAAAATTAAAAATTTATATTTTCATATTTTAATAATTTTTTTAATATTTTAAATCTATCTAAATTAAATGTATTTAAAAAATAAAATATTTAATAAATTAATAAATACATCAAAATATAAAAATATATTAAATTTTTATATTTTTTGTATTTACTAATTTTTTTAAAAAAAAATTATAATTTAAGAAATTATAACCAAACAAAGTATGATTAAATTACAATCAAATAAATTTTTTTAATAATTTGCTAAATTATAACAACAATAGGTAGCTCAAAATTTTGTGGCTCAAATCACTCAAAACGACGTCGTTTTAAGTGTAAATTCGTTTTGACAGATTTGAGTCATTTGTGAGTCCAAACATTTTTCAAATTATAATTTGAGATGCTATATTTTTAAACCACTGTCTGGTAGCGTCCGCTGGGCTCGAGATTTTTGGCCCAAAACGTCGTCACAGAACTTGATAGTATGCAAGCCTATCCATTCGGTGCGGGGGCGCCACATCTCTAGATAATTTCATCCATCACAAAAATATCTGATCAGGCGGTAGGGATTAAAATTGCGGTAATTTTCACAGCAACCAAACGCCACAATTTTCTTTCGCTAGAAAATGACTTGCAACCAATTCAGCCTTTAAATCCCAATAAAAATTCAACCAAGTGACCAAAAAGTACTGATCAAGTGAATCACAGGCTATATGTGAAGCCGTAAGAGAAGAGATCTATTATAATCCAATGTAGAAGACGAAGTAAATCTATCTTATTTCAATATGGAAGCTCGTTTAAGCACATGAAAGT
Source organism: Camellia sinensis (assembly GCF_004153795.1). Lineage (NCBI taxonomy): Eukaryota > Viridiplantae > Streptophyta > Magnoliopsida > Ericales > Theaceae > Camellia > Camellia sinensis. The sequence continues at coordinate 96,216 of NW_021025547.1, read as the reverse complement.
CTACAATGAACAACCATACTCGAAAAGTAGAAAGTACCAAACCAGAAACCCTAGATTAGATCACAACGACAAGACTTAAATTAAAACCAAGCCTAAACAGATATAGATCAACACTGCTCAAACATATCAGATCAGATCAAAGATCGATCAATGATAGCCAGTTTAAGCGAGCTGACCGCAATCGGCGATCGTCACGGTCTTCGAGGTCCTTCCAGTGCTCGATCCAACCTTCTCGATCGCCTTCACAACCTCCATACCTTCCACAACTTGACCAAACACGACGTGCTTTCCATCAAGCCACTCGGTCTTCGCAGTGCAGACGAAGAACTGCGATCCGTTGGTTCCAGGTCCAGCATTCGCCATGGAGAGAATTCCAGGTCCGGTATGCTTCTTGACGAAGTTCTCGTCGGCGAACTTTGATCCGTAGATGGATTCGCCTCCTGTGCCATTTCCGGCGGTGAAATCGCCTCCTTGGCACATGAATCCAGGAATCACGCGATGAAACGACGAGCCCTTGTAGTGCAAAGGCTTGCCGCTCTTTCCAACTCCTTTCTCGCCGGTGCAAAGTGCACGGAAGTTCTCCGCCGTGCGGGGAGTGGTGTCGGCGTAGAGCTCCATTACGATCCTCCCGGCCGGTTGACCTCCTACGGCCATATCGAAGAACACCTTAGGGTTTGCCATTCTCTCAGATCTCTGTTTTCTCTCTCTAGAACTGAAAGTCGCGTAGGGTTTAATCGTTGAAGATGAGGTTATATAGGGGCTTCAGAGCAACGATTATCTATGGAGGATTGATCCTCGCCGTTGAAGTAGGACACGTGTCGGACTAGATATAGAAAGACTTGGGGATAGAAGTCGCTGGGGTTAGGTGATTTTTTTTAACTCTGGTTAGTTCTTGGGTTAGTTGCGATTGGATCACGTGGTATATGCTTCTATTTGTTCGGATAAATTTGAAGAAGGGTAGGGAAGGATTTGCTGGTTGATGGACCATCATGGTCCATATCTATAAAAAAATGTGTGGCCTCTTGATATGATGTAATTTTGGCTCCAAATATTTTTATTAAATATATTATATGAGTGTGGGATTTATATCATATGAGTTTCATATGAATCACATATTTATGTAAGATATTTGAAAAAATATTTAAAATTCTTAATATTACTCAATTTTGGATGATGAAAATTGGACCACATGATCTTAATACTATTTTGTACTAATTTTGTTGGTAGCGGAGAGTCTCTAGAGATTACCATCGCACTTGAATTTTCTGCAGAAATAACGTTTCGAAATTTATGATACCGACATCACCACGTCTTGTCATTTAGCATCAGATAAAGTTGATTTTATTTTTTTGGATTTTGTTAAGAAAAATAGAAAAGGCATAAATATATTTTGTGAAAGACTAAAGTATCCTTGTCGTTCAAAAAAACAAAAAATGTATCCTTGTTTGGGTTCTTTCTGTTTTAATCTTAGTTTTTTTTTTTTTAAAAATAAAAAAATAAAAAAATTCATAACAGTAAATGTCTTTAAAAAAATTTAAAATTTATATGGCCTAAGGGAAATAAAAGACATAATTTTTCAGATTTTTTAAAAAATTTATGTGTTCTTTATTTTTATAACAAATATAAAAAAATATTTGCCTTTTATTTTTTTTAATTTTTATATTTATTTTTCTTATACTATATAATTTAATTATTATTAAAAACAGAAGGCATTTCAAATTTTTAAAAAAATCATGAAATATTATTTTAAAATAAAGGCATTTACTTTTATGAAAAAAATAAAATAAAAACAAATTACATTATGTAAAGTATATAATGTTAAAATATAAAGAATTAGAAAAAGGGTAGTTTTGTCTTTTGCATATTTTCTATGTTAGTGGTGGTAATTAAATATATTTAAGAGCATCTCTAATGTTGTGTCTTTTTTTTTTATTATTAAATTTGAGTAAAAATTTGAATAAAAATTTTATCTGATATCGCACGCTTCAACAGAGAATTTTGATCTTTCATCAAATCACCGGTCGATCAGGTGGATGTTCGTCCGGTCGATCGGCCAGTGTAAATTATAACCTATCGGTCATTCAGCGCTCCTACACTAATGACTATTTACAGTAATTTGATGAAAGATTTCAAATATTCTCAGCCTCCGTTTGGGAAGTGGGTTGACTTTTTGGCTTTTTGACTTTTTTTGGCTATTTTAGCCTGGGCTAAAAAGTTTGGCTTGGGAAGGGCTTTTTGGCTTTTTTGACTTTTTTTGTGAGAGAAGAATGTAATGATTACGGGTTGGATGTGATATTTTGTTTTTGTGGCTAAAATAGCATACTTTGTCTTTTGTGGCTAAAATAGCGAAAAATGCCCCGTTTAGCTCTTGCCAAACGGAGCCTCAATTTGATGAAAAGTTTTACACATCCTCAATTTGATAGCAAACTGATGACAAACGTTGGAGTAGGATTTTGATCAATTTTTCATCAAATTGATGAAAGAAAAGGTAAAACGTTGAAGATGGTCTAATGCATTTTTAACAAGTGCCAAAATTCTCAATTTTTTTTACAAGTTTTCTCAATTTTTTTTTTTTTTAAAATTTTAGACTGTTGATTAGATGAAAAAATTTAAAAAATTGTTTTTATGAGAAAGTTTTAGCCTGTTGATTATATTTGCACTAAAAAAATCATTAAGTACATTTAATTTCTTATTATATTCTATTAAATTATTTAGGGTTATCATTTATTCTTAATATACCTTATATTTTTTCTTAAATGATCTTTTAAGGTACAGCTAAATAATAAACAAATCAAAAATCTTAAATCAGATCACTTAAAAAAAATCTTTTATGCTGTGTTTGGTTAACGGATTTCGAAAGAGATTTAGAAAATATGTATGAAATTAGGTGAAATGTAAGTATATCTTTTACATTTTAGCTACTTTTTCTCTTTCTTTTTCTAAATCATTTCTCAAATCTCCCAATTAAACACAGAGTAAATGGATCAGTGACTAAGTCTTCGTTTGGGATGTGGGTTGACATTTTTATTATTTTAGTCTGGGGTTAAAAAATCTCATTTGAGATGGATATTTTGTTTTTTTTGACTTTTGTGAGAAAAAAAAATAAAATGATTATTATTTAGATATAATATTTTGTCTTATTAATTTTTTAACTTATTTTATTAATTTTTTTTTAGACTAAAAAAAAAAAACTCATGCCAAATAGCCTAAAATGTGAGGTGGAAATCAACTCTTGAAACTACGGTTATCTCCAACTATTTTGGTGCCTAAAATGGGCTACGCATCCGTTAGCTCGTTTGACGAGTGATGGCCTGGCATTTTCTACTTGGGCAGAAGATGTCCCAAAGCCTATTCCCCCCTTTTGTATTGCCGGAAGCTTTTGAAGCTCCTCCTTGGCCCTTTTTTTTTTTAACATCTACAAAAATAAATAAATAAATAAATAAATTTGATCCTATGAATACTGAATAGATTTCAATTTTGTAGTATTTTTCTTAATTAATTGGTTTGATCATTCTATCAAAATATTCATTCTTATATTTAGTTGTGTTGACTTTTTTGACTTTCAAATGTTCGAAATGTAATTCAAGCGTGCCTGTCACGACCCAAACTCAGTATCCAAAGGTTCGGTGTCGTAACAAGATAAAAATAAAATAATTCGGATAATTCTGTAGTTGCAACACAAGCGGATAATTTAAATAAAATAATTGGGTACCAACTGTTATTTAAAATGAAACAAAACATAGTCATTTAAACTTCATTGTATTACAAGAGTTTGATAATAAAAAGTAGGGGTAAATAATTATTATTTAGATATAATATTTTGTCTTATTAATTTTTTAATTTATTTTATTAATTTTTTTTTAGACTAAAAAAAAAAACTCATGCCAAATAGCCTAAAATGTGAGGTGGAAATCAACTCTTGAAACTACGGTTATCTCCAACTATTTTGGTGCCTAAAATGGGCTACGCATCCGTTAGCTCGTTTGACGAGTGATGGCCTGGCATTTTCTACTTGGGCAGAAGATGTCCCAAAGCCTATTCCCCCCTTTTGTATTGCCGGAAGCTTTTGAAGCTCCTCCTTGGCCCTTTTTTTTTTTAACATCTACAAAAATAAATAAATAAATAAATAAATTTGATCCTATGAATACTGAATAGATTTCAATTTTGTAGTATTTTTCTTAATTAATTCGTTTGATCATTCTATCAAAATATTCATTCTTATATTTAGTTGTGTTGACTTTTTTGACTTTCAAATGTTCGAAATGTAATTCAAGCGTGCCTGTCACGACCCAAACTCAGTATCCAAAGGTTCAGTGTCGTAACAAGATAAAAATAAAATAATTCGGATAATTCTGTAGTTGCAACACAAGCGGATAATTTAAATAAAATAATTGGGTACCAATTGTTATTTAAAATGAAACAAAACATAGTCATTTAAACTTCATTGTATTACAAGAGTTTGATAATAAAAAGATAGAAATCTAAAAAAAAACAAAACAACACAGCGATTCATTTTCCATCTTGATCCCGCTAAACCTCGTCACCTGAAAGGGGTAACAGCTATAAGCACATAGCAGAGTGAGAAATATTATACTGTGAGTGTAGGGGCACAAAATAGCCATGGATATTTATTTAAGCTAAAACATTAAAACATTAACATAATTTGAGTTGAATACACAAATTAATTAAGTGCCAGAAACTGAAATAATTAACTATAACCACGGTACATAATGGAACAGAACAGGGGTCACTAAGTGACAATCACTACAGGGGTCAATGGATCCATGACAAACAGGGGACCACAAAGTGGTCAAACAGGGGCCAATGGTTATTTAAGTCCCCTAAGGCGTGGGACTCTCGTGGTGGTACTTACACAACATAATTGTTTATAAGGTCATAATCAAATATTCTTTAAAATGTAAACAAATATATCCATGTGTTTCCTTTTAGGCAAATAGGGTTCAGAAAATAATTCACGTAACTGAAACCTTTATAAAACATAACTTTTATTAATATACTAATAAAACATAACTTGTATAAAATAGATTTTGGTAAGTCAAAACATAAGTAAAATACATTTTGGAGACTCAAGGTATAAGATAACTCACCTTAAATTAATTCCTTTATTCTTCCTTTTCACCACTCAAGATTCTCACCCATGCCGTCCTCTTTTCTACTTTCTATTTCTTTTTTTTTCTTTTTCTTTTTTCTGCTGCCTTAAACATGCCAAACTCCTCTATTTATAGGAAAGAAATTCGTGGGTAACAAGTTACAGAGAGTTCCGTATATTTGACGTGTGTAAGTCTTGCTGATCATGCTGATTCACTCCGGTCAACCCTTATCTCTTTATTTATTAACTTGTTTGATTTTATCTTTTTACTTTAACCATTGACTTATTTTGACCATTTTACTAATTTAAAAGTTATTGCCTTCTTTAGTAATCATGATGACTCCTAAAATTACATATGACTATAAGTCAGGTTCATGTCTAAAAACCTCACTTCCCAACTATAAAACCTCACTTACCACTTACTAAAATACTTAATGTGTAGTGGTTCACAACGTACTTCCTTAACAATAAAATTCTCAATTTCCTAAATTATGCATTTATTTATTATTATTATTATTATTATTATTATTATTATTATACTATTATTATTATTTTTATTTTCTGAGTTCTATTTATTGTAATGTTAAATTAAAAACCTTCGGGTGTCACATTTCTCCCCTCCTTAAAAGAAGTTTGTCCCCAAACTTGACGTACCTTGGTTTTCGAAGAGGTGTGGGTATTTGGCTCGCACTTGGCTTTCAGTTTCCCACGTTGCTTCTTCGACACGATAGTTTCTCCATAAGACCTTTATGAGGGGTATAGTCTTGTTTCGAAGGATCTGATCACGACGATCGAGAATCTGTACAGGTTGCTCTTCGTAAGAGAGTCACATTTCTCCCCTCCTTAAAAGAAGTTTGTCCCCAAACTTGACGTACCTTGGTTTTCGAAGAGGTGTGGGTATTTGGCTCGCATTTGGCTTTCAGTTTCCCACGTTGCTTCTTCGACACGATAGTTTCTCCATAAGACCTTTACGAGGGGTATAGTCTTGTTTCGAAGGATCTGATCACGACGATCGAGAATCTGTACAAGTTGCTCTTCGTAAGAGAGATCTTCTTGAACTTCTAAGTTCTCATAATCGACAACATGCTCTGGATCTCGAAGATATCGACGAAGTATCGAAACGTGAAACACATTATGGACATTGGATAGTTCAGGTGGAAGCGCAAGACGATATGCTACAGGACCAATCCTTTCGACTATCTCGAATGGGCCGATGTATCGTGGTCTTAATTTTCCTCGCTTTCCAAATCGGATAACCCCTCTTGTCAGTGAGATCTTATGGAACACATGATCTCCTATTTGAAATTCTAAGTCTCGTCTCTGTTTATCTGCATAGCTTTTCTGGCGGCTCTAGGCAGTGCGAATTCGCTGCTGGATGAGTTGGATTTTATCGCTTGTTATTTACACGATCTCGGGGCCTAATAATTTTCCGTCTCCGACTTCCGTCCAACACAGAGATGATCGACATCTCCTTCCATACAATCCCTCGTACGGTGCCATTTCAATACTTGCATGGTAGCTATTATTATACGCGAACTCTACCAAAGGTAGATGATCATCCCAGTTACCTTTAAGGTCTAACACACACAAACGTAACATATCTTCCAAAGTCTGGATCTTCCTTTCAGATTGCCCATGAGTTTGAGGGTGATAAGTCGTGCTAAACTTCAGAGTGGTTCCCAAAGCTTCTTGCAATTTGTTCTAGAAATGAGACACGAAGCGGGGGTTTCTATTGGATACGATTGAAATCGGGGTGCCGTGTAAGCAAATGATTTCCTTAATGTATAGAGTGGAAAACTTAGAAAGAGAATACATGATTCTGATTGGTAGAAAATGTGCTGACTTCGTCAATTGATCCACGATAACCCATATTGCATCATTTTTCGAGACTGATTGCGGTAGCCTGACTATGAAGTCCATAGTAATGTGTTCCCATTTCCATTCAGGAATAGGGAGTGGTTGCAACATTCCTGCAGGTCTCTGATGTTCCACTTTAACTTGTTAACAACGTAGGCATTTGGAGACATGGCTTGCTATGTCTTTCTTCATTCCTGTCCACCAGAAGTGTTCCTTCAGATCGTTCTGGATCTTCCTTTCAGATTGCCCATGAGTTTGAGGGTGATAAGTCGTGCTAAACTTCAGAGTGGTTTCCAAAGCTTCTTGCAATTTGTTCCAGAAATGAGACACGAAGCGGGGGTTTCTATTGGATACGATTGAAATCGGGGTGCCGTGTAAGCAAATGATTTCCTTAATGTATAGAGTGGAAAACTTAGAAAGAGAATACATGATTCTGATTGGTAGAAAATGTGCCGACTTCGCCAATTGATCCACGATAACCCATATTGCATCATTTTTCGAGACTGATTGCGGTAGCCCGACCATGAAGTCCATAGTAATGTGTTCCCATTTCTATTCAGGAATAGGGAGTGGTTGCAACATTCCTGCAGGTCTTTGATGTTCCGCTTTAACTTGTTAACAACGTAGGCATTTGGAGACATGGCTTGCTATGTCTTTCTTCATTCTTGTCCACCAGAAGTGTTCCTTCAGATCGTGATACATCTTCGTATTGCCAGGATGGATCGCAAACCTCGAGCTATGAGCTTCTACCAATATCCTTTTCTTGAGTTCTGGAAAGTCGGGTACACAAATTCGATTTCAAAATTTTAGCATCCCATTGCTTATTGTAAAGTCAGGATCATGTGTGTTTCCTTGCTCCTCGTACTTTTTCTTCAAAAGTTTATCTTCACATTGGCGGGCTCTAATTTCTTCAATCAACTCGGGTTCCACGATTATGTTGGCGAGAAACCCATGGATCTTGCGGGGAACGAGGGTACATGTCAAACTTTTGGTCGTTTTTCGATTTAATGCGTCTGTTACTACGTTAGCTTTGCCAGGATGATGATGTATCTCTATATCGTAGTCTTTCATAAATTCTAACCATCGTCGTTGCCTTATATTCAATTCCTTCTGTGTAAACAGATATTTGAGACTCTTGTGATCAGTGTAGATCTCGCAAGCTACTCCGTAGAGATAATGATGCCAGATTTTGAGGGCGAAGATCACCGCAACTAATTCTAGATCATGAGTTAGATAGTTCATTTCGTGAGTCTTTAGTTGGCGGGAGGCATAAGCAATGACCTTCTCATTTTGCATAAGAACGCAACCCAAACCATTGTATGAGGCATCGCTATAAATTACAAACCCTTCTGCTTCGGCGGGGAGTGCTAGTATCGGAGCCGTCACGAGTCTGTCCTTCAATTCTTGGAAGCAACGTTCCTGTTTGTCCATCCATTCAAAGGGTGTGTTCTTTTGAGTTAGCTGGGTCAAGGGTGAAGCTATCTTCGAGATATCTTGCACAAAGCGCCGGTAATAGCTGGCTAGGCCCAAGAAGCTTCGAATCTCTGATACGTTAGTAGGTCGTGGCCAATCCACGATTACTGCAACCTTTTGGGAATTAACTGAAATGCCATCTTTGTTAATGACGTGACCGAGGAAGTGTACACTAGTGATCTAGAATTCGCATTTCTTCAACTTGGCGTAAAGTTTGTGATTACATAATGTCTGTAGAACTTTCCGCAAGTGGTATTCATGATCTTTTGGCGATTTGGAGTATATGAGAATGTCGTCAATGAAGGCAATGACGAACTCATCAAGACAGGGTTTGAACACTCGATTCATGAGGTCCATAAAGGCCGCTGGAGCATTGGTGACACCAAATGGCATGACGAGGAACTTGTAGTGCCCGTAACGGGTTCTGAAGGCAATCTTTTCGATGCTTTCCGTTTTGACTTTTAGTTGATAACCAGAACGCAAGTCAATTTTTGAAAACACTTGGGCGCCTTGCAGTTGATCAAACAAGTCGTCAATTCGTGGCAGGGGGTACCGATTTTTGATAGTGACTTTATTTAGCTCCGATAGTCGATACATAACCTCATTGTACCATCCTTTTTCTTTACGAACAGTACCGGAGCTCCCCATGGTGAGGTACTTAGTCGAATGTAGCCTATGTTCAGTAGTTCTTGGAGTTGAGTTTTTAGTTCTTTCAATTCTGCCATGGACATACGGTAAGGGGTCTTTGAGATTGGTTATGTACCAGGTTGGGTTTCAATGGTGAACTCGATTTCCCGATCAACTAGGGTACCAGGCAAGTTTTCAGGAAAAGCATCCGGAAATTCTCGAACCACAGGGGTCGCATCAAGTGTAGGGGTCTTTTGTTGAGTATCAATCACATTACAGATACAACCACAATAACCCTTTCTGAGCAGTCGTTGGGCCGTCATGAAGGATATAATACGGGGAGGGGGAGAGGCTCCAGTTTCTTTGAAGACAAGCTTGAGTTGGTTTGGCGACCTGAGGAAGACCTTTTTGGCTTTACAATCTATAGAGGCACGGTTGGCAACTAACCAATCCATTCCTAAGATTACATCAAAGGTACTAATGCAAAGGGGTATCAAGTCTACGTGTAAGGTTTCGCCTTTTAAGGATATAGGACAAGATTTGTACACATTAGTACTAAGGACGGAATTACCAGATGGAAAAGACACAGACAATACATATTCTAAGGGTTCGGGTGTTGATGTCAACTTGATAGCAACGTGTGGTGTAACAAAAGAATGAGTTGAGCCAGAGTCAAAGAGAACATGGGCTAAGTGACCACAAACAGAAAGTGTACCTGACATAACATTTTCAGTAACTTCTGGGTTTCCAGGCACCAGGGCAAAAGCTCTTCCTTGGCATTTTTGGTCCTTTCTCACTTCTCCAGGTACTGCGGGTTTTCGGACTGGTTCAAAGGGGCGAATGAGCTTTGGACAATTTCTCAGTAAATGGCCAACTTGGCCATATCTAAAGCATGCTCCCGTATCTTGATGGCATTGTCCCGAATAAGTTCTCCAATGAGCCATTCCACAAGTAGAGCAAGCTGGAATGGTGCCACATTTAGGGTTTGCAAGACTTTGATTGCTTGGACCGGTTGAACTGGTTGTGCCCGTATTTGCTTTCTTGGGAGGCGCGGCACCGGGCCTTCTGTTATCTCTTTCCCAAAATTGCTTTCCTCTAGCTTGGTTCTCCGGAACGCAAGGCTTTAATCCCTTTTTCCGTAATGTATGCTTGATCTACCACCGCCTCATAGGTTGGTAGTTTCAAAACCTCTAGCCTGTCTTTAATTTCAGGATCGAATCCTGCTTCAAATTTTCTGGCTTTTCGAGCTTCAATAAGAATGACATATGTCGTGAACCGGGCCAGTTGTGTGAACTTACTTTCATATTCGGCCACTGTCATGGTTCCTTGCCTTAGGTGTATGAATTCTGACGCTTTTTGTTCCCGTAGTGAATCTGGAAAGTACTTTTCATAGAATACTTCTAAAAATCTCGCCCAAGTCACAATATCTTCCTTCTCCAGGATAAGAAGCCACCATTCCTGTGCATCGTCTTTGAAGGTGAAGGTGGCAAAAGTCACATTCTGTCTTTCTGTGCAAGGTAGCGCGCGGAAGATTTTCTCCATGTCCCTGACCCAAGCCTCTGCCACTAATGGGTTTAGACTGCCAATAAACGTTGTAGATTTTAGATCCTGAAATTGTTTAAGCGTAGTCGATTCTTCTCGTCTCTCTAATGTCCCATTGGTTATGCTGGTTTGCAAGGCCTGCAAAAAGTTGGTGACTGCTCTTTCCATGATTTGTTCCATTGGGATGGTACCGCTGACTGATGATTCGGTTTCATTTCCTTCGTTGGCCATTACTACAAGGTAAAATGATATAAGCGTGACATCATATTGATATAATTTTGATACAACGTTATATTAGTTCTATTATCACCACATTCATATATAACATATTAGTTTTACTATCACATTAACATCACCATATTAATACCATATATATATACATCATTGTTACCATACATAGGGCGTTAGTCTGGCAGTCACAAATTAATGTCTAATCCTACTGATACAAAAATATAAGGATTAGACTAATCATGGTCAGCTCACAAAAAGGGTCTTCTGGTTAGATGTCTAGAATTGACCGTTAGGCCACCAAGAGAACTGGCTTCGGAACACTGGCCCATGAAATAACCTCGGAAACTCACTCTGCATGATGGACTCAAACTTCCACCCACTGAGCTCCACTCCGAAGCAGCTCCATACTACCTGGACTATGTAAACAAGAGCACCGTGATCATAACCCCAAAATTCCCGTCCAGTAATCCGTATCGGCACCTCCAAGTATGATGCACCGTCGGTAAAGTCCACAGCTGGGGTATAGGCAATGTGCTGTGGGGGAGGTGTCGTAGTGCGAAGGTGGCTACTAGGATATGCGGGTCCCCTCCTCTCTGCAAAGCCTACGGGTAGAGGTACGACCAGGAAATGTGGCAGTTCTAGGTCCGGAGCAAGACCAACAACGTGGGTTGGTCCTATATACCTTTCACGAGTGCTACCTCGGCTAAGTCTCTAGAATAATAAATCCTCATCGGGGTGAGCCTGCAAATAAACAGGTCTTCCCATAAGATGGTCAAGTGTTGGATGGGCTTGCTTGACAAGACTCTCTGAGTCACACCCAGCCCTCTAATTGGTTTGGGAGGAGATGAGCTTCTGGGGGCTCGTACCAGAATAACTCCATTAGGTTCGCCATTTCCTACAACACAAGAAAATTTAGCATAGACATATATATAACACGGTTTATTTGCGTTAGACATACCACATAATACCAAATAATGCAGGTTTAATATATATATATTATTTTGAAATTATTTAAATAATGTGAATTGTAAATAATGTGAAAATTATACAGAAAAAATTTAAAAACTTATACTATATATATATGTTATTTATTATTTATTTATTTATTTTTTTTTTTAAAAAAAAACCATTGCTCTAATACCACTTTGTCACGACTCAAACCCAGTACCCAAAGGCTCGGTGTCATAACAAGATAAAAATAAAATAATTCGGATAATTCTGTAGTCGCAACGCAAGCGGATAATTTAAATAAAATAATTGAGTACCAACTGTTTATTTAAAAGGAAACAAAACATAGTCATTTAAACTTCATTGTATTACAAGAGTCTGATAATAAAAAGATAGAAATCTAGAAAAAACAAATCAACATAACGATTCATTTTCCATCTTGATCCCGCTAAATCTCGTCACCTGAAAGGGGTAACAGCTATAAGCACATAGCAGAGTGAGTTATGTTATACCTAGAGTTACCAAAATGTATTTTACTTATGTTTTGACTTATCAAAATCTGTTTTACACAAGTTATGTTTTATTAGTATATTAATAAAAATTATGTTTTATAAAGGTTTCAGTTACGTGGTTTTATTTCTGAACCCTATTTGCTTAAAAGGAAACCCATGGATATGTTTGTTTATATTTTAAAGAATATTTGATTATGACCTTATAAGCAATTATGTTGTGTAAGTACCACCACGGCAGTCCCACGCCTTGGAGGACTTACATAACCATTGGCCCCTGTTTGACCACTTTGTGGTCCCCTGTTTGTTCTCAAGTAAAAATGGGGAATGGTGCCATAGTCCAAACAAAAGGAAAATGTACTATTGCTATAGAAACCAAGATGGGTACAAAATTCATTTCCGATGTTCTCCTAGTTCCAGACTTGGAGCAAAATTTGCTAAGTGTTGGACAACTTATGGAGCATGGATATCTTGTTCACTTTGAAGAAGATTTTCGCAAAATTTTTGACAAAGGAAAAAAAAGCCAAGTTGTAGCAAAAATCAAGATGGAGAAGAATAGAAGTTTTCCTCGGTGCCATAGTCCAAACAAAAGGAAAATGTACTATTGCTATAGAAACCAAGATGGGTACAAAATTCATTTCCGATGTTCTCCTAGTTCCAGACTTGGAGCAAAATTTGCTAAGTGTTGGACAACTTATGGAGCATGGATACCTTGTTCACTTTGAAGAAGATTTTCGCAAAATTTTTGACAAAGGAAAAAAAAGCCAAGTTGTAGCAAAAATCAAGATGAAGAAGAATAGAAGTTTTCCTCTCATTTTTGGGTATAACAAAAATGCGGCTTTGAAGATGGATGTGATTGATAATTTATGGCTTTGGCATAGAAGATTTGGGTACTTGAATTTTCAAAGCTTGAAGCATCTACAACAAAAGAATATGATTTTTGGGTTACCGACCATTCATGAAGTGCAACATATTTGTGAAGGTTGTGCACTTGGAAAGTATCACAGGGAGTCATTTCCAAAAGAGAAAGCATGGAGAGCTAAAGCACCATTGGAGCTTGTCCATATCGATGTGAGCGAACCTATGGATATACTAACTCATGGAGGTAACAAGTACTTCATTATTTTTATTGATGATTTTACTAGACTTGAGTGTATTTCATGAGACAAAATAGTGAAGTTTTCTCTATCTTCAAGAAATTTCAAAATCTTGTTGGAAGACAAAGTGGTTGTTTGATGAAAGTATTGAGAAGTGACAGAGGCAGAGAATACAACTCAAGTGAGTTTATGAAATTTTGTGAAGATATTAGTATGGAAAGGAAATTGACTGTTGGGTACACTCCACAACAAAATGGAGTAGCGAAAAGGAAGAATAGAATCATAAAGGAGATGTCCAAGTCTATGCTACATGAGAATGGGCTACCCAAAACTTTTTAGGGTGAAGTCGTGTATACAGTAGTTTACTTGATGAATAAATGTCCTACAAAAGCTCTTAAGGACAAAACTTCATTTGAAGGTTGGAGTGGAAGGAAACCATCGGTGAATCACTTGAAGGTGTTTGGTTGCATTTGTTATGCTCATGTTCTAAAAAAGTGAGCCACAAGCTTGATGAAAATAGTAAGAAATGCATCTTTGTGGGTTATAGCTCAAAATCCAAAGGCTATAAACTCTTCAGTTTGGATCAAAAGAAGGTGATTATTTGTAGAAATGTTCTCTGATGAGAAAGCGTCTTTTGATTGAAAGGAAAACAAAGTCCAAGATCAAAGCATTGCTTTCAATAAAGAATCGGAAAGTCCACAAGTTGAAGATGTTGCAACGCTTGGATCTCTACAACGATTGTCACCGATTACTAGTTCAAATTCTTCTGCAAGTTCAAGTTCAAGTTCTAGTTCAAGTTCAAGTTTAAGTTCTTCATCTCCAAGTTCAACTTCAAAAAATCTTAGTGATGTGTATGCAAGATGCAATTTATGCATTGTTGAACGTGAAAATTTTGAAGAGGCAATTTAAAATGAAGCATGGAAGAAAGCAATGGAAGATAAAATTCATATGATTGAGAAGAACAAGACTTGGAAGGTAGTGGAGAAACTAAAAGGAAAAGAAATAGTTGTTATGAAGTGGACATTCAAAACAAAGTTTAATCCAGATGACTCTATTCAAAAGAACAAAGAAAAAGGAAAAGAAATAGTTGATAATAGTGAATTATTGTGAGGTGGATTGAAATTTTGGAGTTCGGAAAAAAATGAAAAGAAATAATGAAAACTTGGAGGGAAGAAGATGAAGAAGGTTGAATATAAAAAATACGTATAAGTGGTTTGGGTGTACCATGGGAAGAAAAAAAATTATTTTAAAGTTTAATGTGTATTGTCCTTATTATTAAATTTATATTAATAGGGACAAAAATTTCAAAATTTTAATTAGACGTATTGAGTTATTTTTTTGGTGCAAATAGAATCCCTCCTCATTGGATCTGGAAGCCTAGGTCGACCCAATAAAGAAAAGAACTCCTAACATGGCCCAAGAAAGAAATGACCCCATTTTGTTCACTAAAATAAAACAGAATGGAATGGTGATTCTATCAAACTATTCATTATTATATTTAGTTGACTAAAAAAATTATGATAAAATGTGTTATAAATAGAATCATTATTCATTATTTTAAGTGAATGGTCATTTCATATAAAAGCATAAAGAATAATCACTACATCTCATGTCAGTGAACCAAATAAAGCATTAATAGATTTTTTGATGAATCACTTCCGCCTATTAAAAAACGAGTAATTATTAGGTAATTTCAAAATATCAAACAATATTATTTATGTGATATTCTTAGTTAATGACTTAGCAAAAAAAAAGTTTATAATTAGAATAATATTAATCCACCATTGTTAAATAATCAAAAAAATAATTATAACCAAAAAATTGTGCTACAGTGTATGTTCAATAATTTTAACTCGAAATTTTATAGGTTATGTTCTTATTTTTTATTTTTTTATTTTTTTGATTCAAGGGAAAAGGCAACTAAAGTCAACAAAAACAGAAGATAGAAACAAAAAAAGAGCCAAACAGAGCACTAGGAGTTAGCACTTGATGCCCTAACAATATCTGCACTCAACAGGTCTGTAATTTCTCTTGACGAGTCCTCAAGTACTACTAGCTCTTTAAGATAATTGACTCCAATATTCGCTAACCCATCTACACTTTGGTTAGCCTCTCTCAAGATATGCTTGACAGAGATGGTGCACTGCATCTGCCCTTAAGAAACTTGATGTCTTTAAGAAGAGCTCCATAAAAGAACTGGTTTGGTGTTTCCCATCGATGAGAACGACCATCTGTTCTGTATCAAACTCTATATGAATATTCCTCATATCTTTCTTCAAAATGATAGTCAACCCTCTATAGATACACTACAATTCAACTTCAGCACTTGTTGCTTCTTATCAATTATAGAAGAAAATGTACTATATTTTGTACATGGGATAAGATTTCTTGTACGAAAAATGATTTTCTCCAAGGGCTGGTAGACCTTGGAAATTAAAACAGATTAATAAATCGTGCACAAGATTCTCACGACTTGTGTTTAGGATGCATGTTTGGTTGTGTTTTAAAAAAATAAAAACACAACCAAACAGAAATATTTTTTGCATATTTCCATCTGTTGAATATTACATAAAATCTTGTTAACGACTCGATCATAACAACAAGAATTCATAATTTATATAGAATAAAAGCAACTGAACTATTACATATTCTGGATAACTTATCCATTTGAACATATACAAGGTTCCAAACCAAACCAGCATACTACATTCACACTCATTCACCCTCATTTGATCATCAACACTGATCTACTCACTCTTTCTTTCTCACCATCAATCTTTCATTTTTTTCTCTTCAAGTCCCCCCTCTCTCTCTCTCTCATGTAGGCTTTATTATAGTACTGAAATTTGAAGCAAATTAAGCTCTAAAGCAAACAAAGAACACCATTTATCCAATAAATAAAACCCTAGAAGAATAGGATTGTAGCCTAATTAAGGATGAGGAGAGTAAGGAGGTAAGGGATGCAAGGACATTGGTGGAATCTTGGGGAAAGGAGGACAAGGTTTCTTAGGGATCATTGGGAATGGAGGAAGAGGTTTAGAAATTGGTGGCAATGGTTTAAATGGATAATATGGGACGTGCGGTGGAAGCGGTTTTTTGTATATCGGAATTGGCGGAAGTGGCTTTTTGTATATCGGATGAGGCTTGAAAACTGGTGGCTTTGGTTTGTAGATTGGAGTTGGTGGTGGGAGTGGTTTTTTGTATATTGGAGGTTTGTAGATTGGAACTGGTGGCGGGAGTGGATTTTCGTATGTTGGAGGGGGAAGTGACTTTTTGTATATGGGCACAGGTGGAGGCAGTGGTTTCTTGTAAATTGGCACTGGCGGCGGAAGTGGCTTCTTATATATCGGTACAGGCGGTGGAAGGGGCTTCTGATATATCGGTACAGGTGGTGGAAGAGGCTTCTTATATATTGGTGTTGGCGGTGGAAGTGGCTTCTGATATATCGGTACAGGCGGTGGAAGAGGCTTCTTATATATTGGTGTAGGCGGTGGAAGTGGCTTTTGATATATTGGTATAGGCGGTGGAAGATGAGGCTTCTTATATATTGGTGTAGGCGGTGGAAGTGGCTTCTGATATATCGGTACAGGCGGTGGAAGAGGCTTCTTATATATTGGTGTAGGCGGTGGAAGTGGCTTTTGATATATTGGTATAGGCGGTGGAAGATGAGGCTTCTTATATATTGGTGTAGGCGGTGGAAGAGGCTTCTGATATATTGGTACAGGCGGTGGAAGAGGCTTCTGATATATTGGTGTAGGCGGTGGAAGTGGCTTTTGATATACTGGTACAGGCGGTGGAAGAGGCTTCTGATATATCGGTACAGGCGGTGGAAGAGGCTTCTGATATATTGGTGTAGGCGGTGGAAGTGGCTTCTGATATATCGGTACAGGCGGTGGAAGAGGCTTCTTATAGATGGGAATTGGAGGAAGTGGCTTCTTATATATTGGGGGGAAGACCTTAGGAGGGAAAGGTGGAAGGAAGAACTTGGGGAAGGGCTTTTCAGGACAAGGTGGTTTTTTGGGTAAAGGAGGGTACTGAAAGTGAGGCCAAAGGAAAGCCGAAGTGCAAGTCACCGGAGAGAACTTGAGTTTTCCAGTGGTGGTGAAGGTGTGTTTGCCATCATTGGTTTTGGACTTGAAGACTATCTTTGAGGACTCAAGGCCACTGTGGGTAGGGCATGGTGCAGATGATGCACTGTGAAGCTGTGCATAGCACTCTTCTTTCAATTTTCCGTCTTCAAAGATTTCCTTAGGAAGAGAGACTTTGAATTTTCCTTGTTCGTTGAGCTCTCCAGCAGCTCTTGTTTTGAACTCTCCATTTGTAGGCTTGCAGTCGATGGTTACGCGAAGCCCTGTATAAAGTAAAGCAAATTACAAATACAACACTCCTATGATCACCGAAATTTTCACTTAAATATTTTCTTTCACATCCGTATTCTTCTCCTTACAAATGTAGAATTTAGAAATGTGTATAGTCATCTTTCATTAAGTGTTCAATTAAATGGACAATTGCATATTTGAGTTGTAGGTAGTATCTGTCATTTTGACTGTAATGCTTATTAATTAAAAATCAATGAAATTCTCACTAGAAAATAAAGAGAAATTTGGATTATTAGCTAGCATTTGATTATTAAAAAAAAATAAAGAGTTAAATACATTATTTTTAAAATATGTATTTCTTGTCATTTTCTATCATTAATATTTCAATTTTATCGGTTTAATATTCAATGTATGAAATTTGAGTTTAAAATAATCATTTTTATCTTTTCGGCCCATATTTGTTACTATAACAGTGGAATTTTTGGCAAAATATAGTAACACATTAGCCAAAAGAAAGAGTAAGGGATTTCAACTGGTGAGATCTTAATGTCTTTTGTCCAAAATGCCCCTGCTAACATCAATTAGTTTAGACCACATTCATGTTGGGAGGCCATTTGAACACAAATTTCATGCGCAGAGAACTAAACTGACACACTTAAAATGTTGAGAATAAAAACAACACACAATGCATACTTTGAGAGAACTAATGAAACATAATCCCAAAAATAAAAAATAAATAATAAATAAAACGTGAATCTATGTATATAGAGAGTATATATGAGGATGGATCCGAATAGGTAGCTCAACCGATCATTTCTTGTGTTTTAAAACACTTCTTATTAAAATAATATTAGTTAACATATTTTCAAATTAAAAATATTAATACCCACCTTGCTCGTAATTTTTTTTTTTTTGAAAAGCCCATGAATTTAGAATCATGTGTCCCATGATGATAAAGCCATGGCCACCACTCCTCCCTCCCTCCCCTCATGAAGCCATGCATGGATCAACTATGAAACATTTAAGACAATGAAGACCCTTTTAAATCAATTACAGAATCAAATACAATCTTCATAAGTTTCACCTTTGTGAGTCTCATATGTGTAAGAGGATTGTATAGCCAATATTGTAATTGTTTTTGGTACAGATTAAAAGAACTACTTGGAGGATGATAGAAACTACAAAAACCCTAGTGCATGATCAATAAATGAGAATGTACCAAGCGGAGAGACATGATCAAGAAACACAAAAAGCCCTAGTTCATTCACAAAAACAGTAATAATGTACCTGAAAAAGCTTGACTAGTCTCTATATTACTCTCTGCACAATCTGCACACTCTCCAATCCCAACAACCTCAAGCACTGTTTTATCGCCGCCATAGCAGAAGCTGGTGGCAAACAAAACCACCAGCCAGAAACCGACAAGTGTCCCTCGACAAAGGGATTGAATCCTCATTGTAAGCTTCTCTAAAAAGCCTCTCAAGGCTTGAGTTGGATGAGTATTGGAGTCACAAAGACACTGTTATATATAATGACTCCTAAGAGAGAGAAGAGAAGTGGTAGTTTAAGAGGCTCACAGACAGTCAATTAAGGGAATCACATGAGGTTAGGGGCCCATTGAGATTGACTTGAGCTTGAGAGGAGAGAGGCAAGATGAGAAGGGTAACAGTGTTCAGAGGGGAGAAAGAGAGAGGGGGGGTTATCCAAGGCGTGCATGGCCATTATCTTTCATTGAATGAGATCCTGCTTTTTTTTTTTGGGGGGTATCTTTTTCCATCTGTAAACCTACTTAACCAGCTCTCATAAATACACAGCTTTATGAAAAAAACAAAAAACCAAGGTTAAAATTCGTCACAAAATAAATATATAACTTGGTTATATGGTGAAATTTTGAAATAGTAGCAATTCTTCTCCATTATTGAGCTTTGATATCACATGGTTGGAAGTTAGAAACAGAAATGTATATTTATGACAATGTATAATGATTGAAAATATTACATATAATTTTATTTTTTATCGTATTTTCTCAATTTTAATCATAAGTAGTAAATTTTTTATGTGTACTTATTAATGTGGTCTTATTGTCATGTATAAATAGGGTAAAAAATAAATTTATTTGTGTGGTGCTCTTCGACAATAAAGAATTGCAAAATATAGTAATAGGTTATTAATTTCTTATCTTTCAATAACTAAATAAAAACCGATTAATATTGTCCCACCCATAAAAAAATTGTTGAGGGAATTTCAAATAAATGAGAAACAAAGAAATTAATTATAAATTAATAAAATGTAAGTAAACCATATGTTCCTGTGCCTCAATGCATGTGAGAGCTATTCATAACACAGTTCTCTTTTTTACCTAACTTGTAATTACATGCTCTATTTCTTTTTATCTAATACTTTCTTTAAAATGTTTTCAAGTTTGTTCTGAAGATATTTCGATTGAGTATTTTATGATAACTAATTTAGACACAAGAAACAGTGTTACCATACACCAAAAGAAAGAAAACTGTCGATTTTTGTAAAACAAAATATTAAATTTGAAATTTTGTTGATTAGAAAGATGGTGGTCATAATCAAATCAGAATTAGAAGTTGATAGAAGAGTATTTCTTTAAATGTGTTTTGTTTTATGGAGTAGCACATCTAAGGACATCTTTGCTATGTCTTGTTCTTAGTTTGGTAGAACTATTTCTCATCAAAAATAAATAAATAATGACATATAAATAGAATTCTCACATATGATCACTTTATTTTCAATCAAAACATTTATTATTTTCATTAAAATTAAAAAAATATTATTGACGCATCATTCAGGATGTATATTTTTTACGTACTTTCTGTTGGTAAATTATTATCATTTTTTAAAAAAATTAATAAATAAAGATAAAGGAAAAAAAAATCCTATTCTAAGTAGATGGAGAATTGATGGGACATGCAACTATTAACAAAGAAATCATTATATTATGCATGCAATAATTAGCATGTGCTGGTTTTGTGTAAGAGAGTATGGACAATCTCTCTCCAACCACACAGACACAGCTCAAGATGCAAAGCTAGGTTACAAACATTTTTTGAGTTGTTAAATGTCATAATGAAGCAACCTTAGTGGGTGATCATTTAGTGAGCTAGTTTGCTGTGATTTAATAGTCACTTAAAGAGTCTATCTAAGAGTTGGAGACAATCTCTGTTTAAAAAGTTATTATAATATATTGTAGGAAAAAAAAAAAAAAAATCAGTTTAGGCAATATTTTAATAATTTAAATATTGATATTTTGTTGTACTGTATAGTTGGAGAGTTGGTTTTGCCATTAATGATCTTTGGATTTTAATAATTTAAACATTTGATTTTATGTAGAGTTTTCATAAAATAAACTAAACTAAAAACTATTTAAACTTATTTCATGTTAAACTCATTCAAAGTTTTACTCACGAACAATTAAATTGATCTAAATTGTATGTGAAAAAAAAAAAAAATTAACTTCACTAATTGTTCATATTTTGACGAAAGATAACATTGTCATATATCATACGGAAGTTACAGTTGCAGAGAAGAAGCTAATGGTAGTGGTTGAATGAGTGGTGTTTTTAAATCGGTTAAAAGAAGAAAATGGACATTGAAATTATCTTTTCACATTGAAATTTGATTTTAATTTAAATTCTCTTCTAGTTAATGCTCAAAATATGTATGGGTTTTTTGTATCTGATCTATGACCATCCCTTCTATATATAAATGCATCTCATCCTTCCTCTAAAATATATATATATATATATATATAAGGAAAATGTTTGAGACCTCCTTTGGGGAGGACTCCCGCAACCCCAATGTAATCTTGGCCCTCCATGCATATGTGAATTTCACTCATGTATGTATGAGATCCAAATCATGAGTGGTTCAGATTTGTAAGAGTCTTGTGGGGTCTTCTAAAAGTGGAGTCTCAATCATTACTCATATATATAATTCAAAAGACTACATGAGACATCTATTACTGCTTTCAACATATCTCATTGGATGACAAGGCTGCAAATCCCTTTTGAACTTGGGGAAGGTCGTTAGATGCTTCTTTCAACTTATCCTGCTTAGTAAAAGTGTCGGTTTTGATAAAGAATTGTCTCTTACAAACCCATTACTTGACACCATTTATCTTTTTCGCCGGAGTCAACATCAATCTCCTCATCTCTTAACAATAATGTTGTTGGGAGAACATGAAATGCCCACTGTATTATGTTATTATTCATTCAATAGCCTGATTTATGGATATGAGTAAACAAAACCTTCACATGCATCGCTTAAAAAAGTATAATTATAATTTATATTCTTTTTAGACAATTGGGGTTCACATTCCCACAACAATTATCGGCCCTCCATCCTTTCATTCTCATCATGAAAATACATATTTGGGGGTGGGAATGCATAAAATAATTGAAAATTGCTTTGAAAAGTTAGTGAAATTTAACTCTCATTTTGTAAAAATCTTGCGTTTATCATCAGCAATTTAAAAGCTAAATAGTCCTCCTATTATCCTCATATTGGAAGGAATATCAACCTGTTTGGTCTACATCAAACACCTCATTGTCATTGGCCTCTCTACATGTAGGCCTTTTTTTAAAAACAAAAAAAACAAAAAAAATTTATCTTAACGTATGCTATGTTTGCAAAATGCATCTAAGATTTGAACAAAAAAACAAAAAAATGGTTGGAGAGAAGAAAAAAAAGCAAACAAAACGCAAACAGAAAAACAAAAACAGATACTAGGCATTTTTTCATCACGAACGAAAAAACAAAAACAGAAATTGAAAACAATACAATACAATAGATCCTCAAGTGGCATTTGACAACATCGTCAATTTACTGTTTTCTGTTTTTTGCTATTCCTCTTTGCTTTCTCCTTTCTTTCTCTTCCCCCCTAATAATGCTATACAAATATTCAAATCTCACAAAATGCTTTTACACACAAATGTAAAACAATTCCACATTCCAAACATAAACCACCAGTGCTGAAACTAATGAAGAGAAACAATGTCCTAAACAGGGGCGCCGCTTATCTTATGTCCTTTTACCTGAAGTCATTGGACTAAAGCCAGCATTGGTGTTGAATTTTCTCAAAAGAATATAGCTCAACAGCTCATAGAATCATTCACAGGAAAAGCCAAGAAATCAAAAAAAAAAGTCTAGACTTCCACAAAACTGTATCTTTCCTACCTCAAATCTCCGTCAGTTTTGCTTTAAAAAGGTTCAACTTTCCGCATCCTAGAAAATGAAATGTAATAAATTTCTTCCTCGCACTACCATGAGGCAAGTCCTTCCTGGCCTATTTTTCCAAAATCTACTTCACTTTTTGGGCTCTCTTAAAATTACCAAATCCCTAACTTTGAATTACAAGACTCTAAGCCTCATCACAATACTTTGTGCAGCCATTTATCTGGGAGAGCATGTTAATCTACTTCTTCTTTTTTGATTTGCTGGACAGAGATTGAGCATATGCAGTTCCCTGAGAGAGAGACAGAGAGACACAGAGAGACAGAGAGAGAGAGAGACTGATCAGTTAAATCCTCCTAAAAATTCCTAGTAATAACCAACTTCAAGTTAAATAATCAGTTTTTTTGTTCTTTTCTTTTCTTTTTTTTCACTAAGTTGAAAATATTCAGTTTATTCGCACCATATTGCAAAAGTCGAACCAAGGTTAAAGAAAAAACCAATGACAAGAAGTTATGGTAAACAACACACCTGCAGCCATTCGTCCATTGAGGAATCAGTTGTCTTAGTTCCAACTTCAACCTTTGGTGCCCTCTTAGTTTTCTGAGAATTAAAATACATAAATATGGAAATGATTACAGCATTCGTTTCAAGGAGGAAACAACAGCTAATATAAACAAATTAAATATTAACTCATGGAGATATAATAAAAGAAAAACAAAATCCAACCATGTCTATATCCCATACCAAATACAATTTATCAGAATTGGTCACATACATACATACATACACACAGAGGAAATTAGCATATGAAGTCCTGAACAGACTAAAGAAGGACAACAAAGGTGCCTCTCTCTCCTCAAAAACACAAAACTAGTGCCAGATCTGTATCATAGATAACAGGCAATAAACATCAAACAGCTTCCCAAATGTATTAGTTACTAGGTCTCATTTTATAAATCTTACTTTTCATTTTTTTGTGTCCCAGACTCCCAGTTTATATGTCAACGTTTGACATATAAAAAGTTCAATGAGTACTTTCCTATGTTAGCCCCCTTCAAATTTATATTTAAATACAATCACTTCCACAAGAAAATTATTCAAATATGATAGAGAGAATTTGTGTAAACATTTAATTCAAATTTGCTCTCCTCAAACTGTGTGCATAGTCAAACATGCAACAAAAAATGGGAAAACAGAAGTACTATAGGACAACCTTTTGCATATAGCACTAATTTAAATGAACAAATTCCAAAATCCAAACCACCCACCACCCTCCCAACCCAAGTCGATAATAATACTAATAATTGGATAAATTACACTAACCTCCCCAAGGTCCATGTCATTGGGGGCAAATTTTAGGGGTGATGTTTTAGGGGTCTTAAGCATTTTCCTAAAATCATATGTATCATATATGTATATATAATACCCTATGCAAAAGATAAAAGAGATCTTCTGCGAATGGAACAGTTAAAGACGGTAACCGAGTAAAATTAAGATTGTCAGAGTGAATACATTCAATTAAATGAGATAACCTAGGTAAATAACATCTTCAACATGTTTTATAGCATAAGATGAACGCATGTAATTACCTTGGAAAGGTGCTGTATCTGACCACGAATCCATATTCCAAGAAAGCCAACAAGGGCGATTCCAAGGAAAAACAGGAAAACAGACTCGACACTGACAAGGCCACCAGCTTCAGTAACTTCAATGGTACCATTGTAGAACGTACTCTGGTATGGGTTCTGGTCTATCTCGTAGACAATGGTGCCCACAAGATCAAATGTTCCGGGCTGCAACAGAAAGAATTACTGACTGCTTAGGCTTAAGCAAAAAACTCGTCAAAATTTAAAATGAGAACCACAATTAAAATACATAATGTTTTAAAGAAAATTAACATGTCATGCATGAACGTCCAGAGCAATGGATATACCTGCAAAAATTTGCTGACAGCAAATATGTATGGAAAAGAAGCCTGAGCTGATGGAGGAACTGAAGCGTTGTTAAAAACCTGGAGAACACAAACATATACGTAACTGACTGAGCCAAATTACAACAAACATTAAGAACAAGAAAATGAAATAGAGCAACAAATGTTAAAGGTGGTTTAGATACAGAACGCAAAAAAGACGGGATGTAGGTATACATGGTGTACCATACTGCAAAATTCCAAAGAGCTGAGAATGGGATAGTGAGAAGTTTTGGAAATTTAGTGGTGTGGAAATGATTTCTGGATTGACAGAAAAAATGCAGTGGCAGATTATGTCAGAGGTGCAGGTAATGATGTCTTCTGGGACTTTAGGTTGAGGAGGAATGTGTAAGATTGAGAGATAGTTGGCTGGCTAAGCTTCTTAGTTTGCTTTATAGGTGTAGGGGAGCGGGAGAGCACCTTTACTCATTATGGTGGGTTGCAGCCGAGAAAGGGAGGCTTCAGGTGAAACGCTTTTTATGTGGTTTTGTTGGGAGGAGAGGGGAGGGTAGTGTTTCCTTGGAAAGGCAATTGGTTTGTTTAGACTAATGTGTCACATAATGAAAGTGTGGGAAAGGGTGATGGAACGCCGATTGCAAGATATAACAGAAGTGTCAGAGAATCAATTTGGGTTTATGCCTGGCAGGTCAACAATGGAAGCGATCTATCTTTTGAAGAGAATAATAAAAAAATATAGAATGAAGGGGTGGTGACCACTATTAGATTGCCTACTGAAGAGACAAATGAATTTCCTATCACTGTAGGGTTACACCAATGATCTACCTTGAGTCCTTATCTCTTTGCTTTAGTTATGAATGAGTTGACAAGAAATATTCAGAATGACGTGCCATGGTGTATACTTTTTGTAGACGATATCGTGCTAGTGGATGAGACTAGAGAAAGAGTTAACACAAAGTTGGAGATTTAGAGAAATACACTCGAATCTAAAGGATTTTGGATAAGCAGAACTAAGACAAAGTACATAAAATGTAAATTTTAGTAACAGTAACAATGAAAGCAGAAGATAAGTGAAAATTGAGAACCAAGAACTGCCTAAGAGTGAACATTTTCGTTATTTAGGGTCGATTATCACAACAGCGGGGGAGATTGATGCGGATGAAGCCCATAGGATTACAACAGGATGGTGTAAATGGAGAAGTGCGTCTGGGATATTGTGCGATAAACAAATACCCACTAGACTAAAAGGTAAGTTCTATAGAACGATTATTAGACCGACAATATTGTATGGGACGGAATGTTGGGCAACCAAGAAACAACATGTAGATAAGATGAGTGTGGCTGAGATAAGGATGTTAAGGTGGATGTGTGGTAAGCTTAGACAAGATATGGGAATGAGTGTATTCGGAAATAGGTAGGAGTAGCACTGATGGAAAATAAGTTGAGAGAGAATCAATTGAGATGGTTTGGTCATATTCAACGGAGATCAACAGAGACAGTAGTGAAGAGATGCGATGCAGTGACAGTAGATGGAAGTGTTAGATGACCTGGTAGGCCTAGATTAATGTTGACTAGTATTGTAAATAGAGATATGGATATATTTAATTTGATTAACGAAATAATCTTTAATAGAGCCACGTAGAGAAGAAGGATTCATGTAGCCGACCCCATTTGATGAGACTTAAGGCTTGATTTAGTTTGGTGTTGCCTTTGAAAACATGATCTGGAATCCATTTCTTGTTTTCTTATTAATCGTGAAATGGCCAAAAACAACATCTCTTTTAATCAAGCTTAGCTTCCATTGGTCCTCCTATATCCTACATGTTTTACCATCATTTCCTGAGACACCCTTTGCCACCATCATGACCAAATATGTTTTAAACATTATACAACCAAACAAACCTAGTCAACTAGATGCACATCTCTAGTATAAGAAACCATGCAAAAAAGTAACTCAGCAAATAATTACCTGTGAAGTAAGATTTTGAACCAAAAGGCTATGATCAAAAGGAAGATGAACACTGGCCTTGATTGCAATGACATTCACAATTGATTCCCCTGTTGTCATCATCCAAGAGTAGCAAGTGAGATAAAAGCTATCTACTGGATACCACTCAATACAAAGGCTAAGAAGAACTACTGATACAAAAAGTAGGAACAACAATGCATGATATTATTGAAGAGCACAGAGCTGCTAACCATATATTGATATGAGAAGCTGTCAAAACTTCATAAAAATCATAATACTGTATGACTTGCCCCAAACACACAAAATCAAGAAATGAGAATATTACCCTCATTTTTCATTCCAACTATTAGTTCAGCCTCTTCCCCTGCTGCTATGGCTGCAAAAAGAAAGAAATGCTATTAATAAAAACACTAGTCCAAAAAAGGAAAAGATAACATTTTTAACTTAAAAATAAAATTAATTGATAATGACAGATGGAATTCTCACATCGCGAAGGATTTTTTCGGAAAAAGCAGATAGTTTCCACTCCCGGAGCTGGACTAAAAGTCCCGTCCCCAAAAACTTCAACATCGTCACCAACAATCCCAAGATCGCCTCCTTCTATAGCAGCTTCGGCAGCATCAGAAATTTCTACATCTGAATCCGATTGAGACCTACCAACTATCAAGCAACATACAAAACTATCAACAAACTTACACATCAATAATTCCACAAAATCTGATCGATACCAGTAACCAGATACACTGCTAAAGTACGTTTTGGATAAAATGTACCAAAAGAAATGAATTAGCTTTAATGAGCAAAAATTAGTTGACTTTATCAGT
The DNA here is from genome assembly GCF_004153795.1 of Camellia sinensis. Lineage (NCBI taxonomy): Eukaryota > Viridiplantae > Streptophyta > Magnoliopsida > Ericales > Theaceae > Camellia > Camellia sinensis. Next base: position 68,584 of record NW_021025547.1, on the reverse strand, counting down.
AAAAGGAAAGAGAAGAACTTCCAATCATGAATTCAAAAAGTAATCCATAAAAAGCCACTACTAGAATCTGCAATCCGAATCAAATTCGTATCGATCGTACTAAACTAAGCATTCATGGATCAGAATTCATAGACAATCATATGAAGATAAGAATTCACCAATAACTAATCACGCAATCATCAAGACAGATGATGAAATTGGGGGCATATAGATATACATAATATTCTCAGGAATAGATATACAATCGTAGAAATGTAACCGACATCTGAGATACGAACCTTGGAAGAAGGGAGAGGAGAAGAGGAGAAAAGCTAGGATGTATGAAACCCTAATTCTCATTTCGTAGCAAGAAGTGAGAGGAGAAAGAGACAGGGATCGAAGAAGGCGCACAAGAGGACGAAGAAGCAGCACGAGATTTTGCTCTGCTTCGCTTTTTTGTGTGTTTGTTTTTGGGTTAATTTGAGCTTCTTCGATTTTTTTTTTTATTTTTTTGAAATTTAAATAAAAACTTGATTGGTATCGATTGTTTTGACGAAATTTTATCAGATTTTCGGTCGATTGGAAAAATTATCGGGAGGACACATTGTCGGTGTAAATTTTACTATAAATTGTAAGATCATGTCTAACGTTGCATTAGATTCAATATTAAATTTGAATTTGATGAAAAAAAGTAATTTTTTTTTGCTGATGGTTTCACAAAATTGATATTAAACTGAGAACGGAGCAAATTTTTCACGAAATTGAGAATCTGCATAAGCCTTCACCAATTCATTGTGCTGTAACATTACAAGTGAGCCCACCAGTCAACCTACCGGACGTCCAGCCGGTCGACCGGAAACAGATTCAAATAATTCAAATAAGTAGGTTTAAACAGTTCAAAAATGTAATAAAATAAATAAATAAAATAAAATAAAAAATTAGCCTTACCGGTCGACCAACCGGTTGACCCATGGGATGACCCTTCTTTTGATGCACTGTCGGAGCAACTGATATCAGATTGAGAAAATGAGCCATTTTTTACTCAAATTTAGTGAAAAAAATACTGAACCGTTGGAAATGCTCTAAGTGGAAGTTGGGAGATAACCGGCTGGACATCCGATCAGTTGTCCATCTCCTTGTTGAAAAGTTAATGATTTTCTCTATTTGATACTGATTTGGTGACAGCAATATAGCATCTCTAATGGTTCATCAGATTTTTCATCAAATCTGAGTAAAAAAAAGACGATTTCCTCTATTTGATATCGCCTGCTCCAACGGAGAAATTTGGCTTTTCATCAAATTATCGGGCAGATGACCGGCCGGTTGATCAGTCAATGCGAAAAAATGAAAAACCTGGTTATAATCTCTCTCCCTTTCCCTATTTTTTTTTTAACTGAGAAAACAAAGAGGTGGTCGATCGAGGGGTCGACCTCCTAGTGTAAAATTTTCACAAAATTTTGCTTGAGTTGGTCATCCGAGTGGACGTCTGGCCGAATATCCAGCTGGTCGTCCGATGGGTCCACACTTAACCGCTACGCACAGTAATTTAGTAAAAGGTGCAACACATCTTTAGTTTGGTGAAAAATTGGGGCTGTTCTCAATTTGATAAAACCGTTGAAGCCAAAAAAGACGTACTTTTTCACCAAATTCAAATTTAATGATATATTTGCTTAACCGTTGGAGATAGTCTTTTAACACCAAAATTGGAGTCTTTTCACTAAATTTATATTTGATGAAAAAAAATATGCGACTTTAGAGACCCTCTTACACCACTATTAATGAATATTACTTTAACCCTTTCATCTATATATTTATGTATTTTGATCCCTCTTTAACTAAAAATGTTCACCTTTGCAAGAGATTTATTTTTACGATTTTTGTAATTGAATGGGTTGAACAATTAACGTGTTGATCAAACATGAAGCCAAACAATGGTATGTTTACCACCGGGGGTGGTGGCTTAATGGAAAAAGCAACTCATTTCTACAGGTTTGACCCAGGGTCGAATCTAGGGGGGCGGAAGTGCTCTCTTTGAGACCCTACTCTGTACTCTGGTTCGAACCCTCGACGGATCTGTGGCGTATAGTTGAGTTCTATTAGTGCCTCGATGGTGGGTCCCTTCCTATGGATTGGGTCAAGTCAGGCTGCCAACTGGTTACTCCGGAGCCTGGGCCCACGGAGGCAGTGATGACACCTCAAAGCCTCCTTTTTTAAGCTCAAAAAAAAAAAAAAAAAACAAAACAAAACAAAACAATAGGATGTTTGGTGCCTTTGGTAACACAAATTATAGATTATAATTTAATGGATTAGAAATTATAACTTTAATTAGAAGTTGTTAATCTGTTTGATGCAGCTGCTGGATTATAAATTAAAATTGCTAAGTAGTGTTTAGTAAATAAAATGTGAAATAGCTTTTTGATATGTAAATGTCATTTTTACCCCTATTAATAATAAATTGAATTAGCTTTTATTAGTTGTAAATTGAATTCACTGTGCTTGGTTGCGTTTTTTTGAATTTTTTTTTGAAAAAATGATTTGAAAACTCTTTTTTGAAAAAAAATCATTGTTTGGTTTTCTAAAAAATACATCATTATAATTTCAAATTTCCCTCCAAATTAAGGAGAGAGACAATAAAAAATAAACAAATTTCACATCAACAAATACTCTCATCTACATTATATATATACTAGTGGATGACCCGTGCCTACGGCACTCCAAGTTTAAAAAAAAAAAATCACATTCAAGTTAATACACTTTTGACCAATGAAAAATAAAAGTTAAAACAAACTAATGTAGCGCTTCCATACTGGTAAAAATTTACCACATTGTAGTTATGATCTATTCAAATCATTAATAATTCTTCATATTCAAGGTTAAATTCTGTGTCACAGTGCATACGAAACTTTCAGTATACACATAATTCTTCATTTTTAATAATTCTTCATATTAATAATTCTTCATTTTTAATTCCCTTGTCCTTTTACTTTGTAATTACAATATGAAATCAGGAGAGATTTACTTAATACATATAGTTCATGAATTAATTTGAAACCAAAAAATAAATAATCATGCATTCTATATGTATAGCCTCAAGTGTAGTCCCACTTTAAACTTGGTTCAACATCTCTATATGCATTTTAGATCTGATTATTTTTTATTGCCAGTAGCACACCACCATAAATGCATGATGCTTGAAAAATATCAAAAGATCCATTTGCAAATCCAGTTGATCTTTCAAAGGGAACTATAGTCTCACAAACAAATATCTTTCAAATGGAACCATTAGATCTTTTCACGTTGAATAAATTCATTCTATCCATTACATACTCCTTCTATCCATTACATTATACGCATACATATGTGTATGCATTTTCCGGACACATGCTTTTTGATATCCGATCAACTTGATTTTTACAAGTATGATATACTCAACAAATCTTAAAATGTGAACGGTTTGGATCATCAAAATTGGGCCTAAAAGTAGACCCGAAGGCCTGCAAGGACGGGCGCAAGTACAAGAGCTGCAAGGAGAGGATCCTCATTCGGTCTCTTATATGTCGTCCGTCCGAACATAAGCAGATTTGAAAAATCTCCATCAACATCCGTCCGCCCATACCATCGAAACTGTTTAAGAGTGGACGGATTGGGTTGGGTTGGCTGATTTGGGCGGGTCAATCAAGTCCATAAGCACCCTTAGTCAAAAGTAATGAAAGGGGAAAAAAATGCCTAAATTGTCTAAATTAACCTCTCCTTTAGTTATACAAATGGTTAGTTAGAATTAATATTATTTTAAAAGTTCAAAATTTAAAATGAATATAAAAATTCATGAGATATTGATTTGTGATTACATTTCAATTTTTAAATAATATAATAATCTCAATTAAATAATCAAAGACAAAATGACACAACGATTTAACGTGAAAAAATCACAATTGGAGCATCTCTAATTGTGATAAAAAAAAAATTATGGGCCAAAGTTACAAAACAATCTACTAAGAAGACAAAAATGAATTACACAAGTATACTCTCAATTATCTAATGAATCCATGCCTGAATTGAACCAA
>NW_021025547.1:13944-40351 GCF_004153795.1 Camellia sinensis | reverse complement strand
TAGGGTACCAATGATACTTTTTCCATAATTTAAGCATTTTGTCTCTAAAGTACCTATGATTGTAGCCTAGAGAGGGTGATGGCTGGCCATGTCCTAGATTTGTGGTGATTTTTGTTGATTATATATATATGAAGATATTTTGTGTACAAAATTATTTATTTAAGAAAGGTACAAGTGTATATATATGTGTGTAATGGTATTAGTTTGGGGTCAAAATGTGATTCAATAAAAATGTGAGGGCTTGGGCTCAATTAAAATATCTATTTCAAGTTTAGAGTTAATAAATTAGTGTTAGAAAAAACAATTCAGTTTGTATTATCTTGCTTTGAATTTAAAGGTGAATAACCAAACGAAAACTATGAAAATCGGAAGTTAAGGTTTAGAGAGATTAATCTAAAATTTGAGAGTTAAATAATGAATATTAGAGTGTTAGAAATGATTTCTAAGCTTCTAGGATTGATTAGGGTTTATATGGGTTCGTTTGTGAAGCGTTTTTGGTTCTGGGGTTTAATTTGTGAATAATCGATGAACTAAGGGCTTTATTATAATAACTCAAAATTTAGGGACCTAATAGGGTTTAGAAAAGTTAGGAGTCTCACAACCTACACGTGCTAATTACATTCTGTCTATTGTCATAGGTCTTATTTGTCACGGAGAATGTGGCCGTCACATCCGTACAGTGGTTTGGGGGCTGTTTCGCATTTTCGCCCCCTTGATGCCCTTTTTCGGTTAAGGTTAATGCGTTTTCGACTCTAATTCCCAACCTACACATGATGATTACATTTTTTCTGTTGTCAGAAGTCTTATTTCTTACAGGGAAGGTGGCTGTGACATCCGTACGGTGGTTCGGGGGCTGATTCGCATTTTTGCCCCCTTAACACCCTTTTGTCTATTAAGTTTATGGCGTTTCGGCTCTTACTCCCAAAATACGTGTGCTAATGACGTTCTGTCTATTCTCCCAAGTCCTATATGTTACAGGAAAGTTGGCCGTGATATCCATAATGTGGTTCCAGGGCTGGTTCATTTTTTCACTCCATTAACGCCCTTTTTCAGTTAAGTTTAAGGCTTTTTTTACTCTAACTCCCAACCTACATATGCTAATTGCATTCCTTCTATTGTCACAAGTGCTATTTGTCACGGGAAAGGTGGCCGCGACATTCGTATGGTGGTTCGGGGGCTGTTTTCATTTTCACCCCGTTAACGCCATTTTTTAGTTAAGTTTAATGCTTTTTTGGCTCTAACTCCCAACCTATACGTGCTAATGACATTCCGAATGTTGTCACCGGACCTATATGTCACAAGGAAGGTGGCCTTGACATTCGTATAGTGGTTCGGGAGTTGATTCACTTTTTTGTCCCCTTAACACCCTTTTTCGGATAAGTTTAAGTCGTTTTTTGCTCTAACACCTGAACTACGTGTGGTAATGACATTCCATCTGTTGTCACAAGTCCTATATGTCACAGGGAAGCTAGTCGCGACATCCATACGGTGGTTCCGGGGCTGTTTTGCATTTTTACCCCCGTAACTCCCCTTTTTCGATTAAGTTTAAGACAAGCTAATTAAGGCATTTTGCCACAGGTCCTATACCCAACAAACCCATAATTTATTTGTTTAAGGTTTCAATCTTGTTCTTTGAATTTTTTTTTTAATGCATTCTCTTAGCTAAATATTGATTTCTCATATATTAGGGGAAATTAATAATGTCCACTCTTAAAAGGATGCACATCATATTAATAAAGTTGGTTTATTTGTCAAAAAAAAAAAAAAATGATGCACATCATAAAATAGTTATGAATTTTTAGGATGAAAATTACCAATGTTTGTGGTGTGTATTAAAGTTAATTTGTGTGTGTGTGTAAATTCCATTGAAACATTTTATCAAACACTTTATCGAACATTTTAGTAACAACCAAACGTTAGTAATGGCACAACAACCATTCAATAGAGCAATTCAATATAATAGTCCCACAAATTCCTACTAAATCAAAGTAAATAGGTTTCATGGAACCCATCCAACTCTTCATATATTTGTGTGTATATATACATAGATAAATATATGAATAGGAAAAATCAACAAAACCTATAAAAGTATACCCAAAATCCTACATGCATCTAGAAAATTAAAGAAAAACAATACTCACAGTTTGATTTTGGGAATCGTTCTTTCTCTATTCCACTAATGATCAATTGATGGTCTCTATGGCTTCAAAGAAAAAAAATAAAAATAATTTGTAATCAATATATATACACACAATAATCCATTAAGAAATAGATGAGAGTATTACCTTTACTTTGCAGAACAGAGCATCCAACAACCCAACAAACCCATAATTTATTTGTTTAAGGTTTCAATCTTGTTCTTTAAATATATATATATTTTTTAATGCATTCTCTTGGCTAAATATTGATTTCTCATATATTGGCGAAAATTAATAATCTCCACTCTTAAAAGGATGCACATCATATTAATAAAGTTCGTTTATTTGTCAAAAAAAAAAAGGATGCACATCATAAGATAGTCACGAATTTTTATGATGAAAATTACCAATGTGTGTTGTGTGTGTTAAAGTCAATTTGTGTGTATGTGTAAATTCCATCGAAACATTTTATCAAACACTTAATAAGCAGGAAAGATAGAATGGTTATCAAATATTTTTGTAACAACCAAACAATAGTAATGACACAACAACCATTCAATAGAGTAACTCAATACAATAGTCCTACAAATTCCTACTAAATCAAAGTAAATGGGTTTCGTAGAACCCAACCAACTCTTCATATATATGTGTATATATAAATAGATAATATGTATGAATAAGAAAAATCAACAAAACCCATAAAAGTATACCCAAAATCCTATATGCACCTAGAAAATTAAAGAAAAACAATACTCACAGTGAAAAAGTTTGATAAAATGTTTGATAAAAAGTTTCATAAAATGTTTGATCAAATCAATAATCAGAACATTTTATTAATAAAGTTTGGTTATCGAACATTTTAGTAGAATGGTTATCGAACATTGAAAAATTCTTTGGTACACATGGTGGTTTTGGTTATAAAATAAACATTGAAAAAATGTGTAACATGCACCAGAATTCTAATGATTTGTGGAACTTAGTTATAAGATTTTGTGATGTTCAAATTTATGATGAACTTTGTAGTGTTTATGGTTATAACCCATGGTGGTTTTGGTTATAAAATTTTGTGATGTGTAATTATAAATTTAAGTGGCCTTAGTTATGAGGATTTATGATATTTTTTTAAGATTATGAACTACTGTGATTATAACTTTGGATGCATATGGTTAAAAAGTTTTTGGGGTATATATAAATTTAATATGACTTACTGGGTCTTTCTATCAAAGACTTGCAATACATGACTTATTGGGTCATTCTATCAAACACATGTGTAATGATCGTAATTGATTTGAGTCTTGTAAACTCACACCAAAAAATAAAAAAACAAAACAAAAAAACATGATTGGTTGTTCAAGAAATGGGTTCTAGTTGTGTGCCTATATATATTTCCCAAAATCAAAATAAAGAAAACTTATTGGGTCATTTTATAAGATGAAAAAGATGAACAAAAAATAAGATGAAAAAAAAATATGACAACACACTAAGGGTTTAAAAATTGTCTGACCCAAAACAGAAATAAAAAAACAGAGTTGTCTAGATTAATATGGTAAAACAGACCCAAAAAAAAAATGGCAAAATAGGCAACCAAAACAAACCTTCCCAACCAAAACAAAAAAATTTCTAGATCAATCCCCAAAAAATTGTCCCATTTTGATACAAAAAACTGTCTAGATTAATCCCCAAAAAGCTATCTAGATTAATCTCCAAAAATGTCTAATTTGTTGATTAATATGAGAGAAAACAACAAAGAAAATCAATAATTTATATATGATTAAACAACAAAGAAAAATTCTTTACCTCTGTGGATTTGGAGGAGGGTTCGCACATCTGACTCTGGTCTTCGGATGATGGAGAGAAATTCTTTACCTCTGCATTGGAGTCACGCCAGTTGTAGAGCTCGGATTCGGCCAGCAGCGAAGTTAAAGAATTTTAGGGCGGTTCAGAGGGATTGAGATGGGTTTGTTGGGGGTGGTTCAAAGGAATGGATGAAGAGAGAAGATGAAGAGAGTAATGTAGAGAGAGGGATTGAGATGGGTTTTGTACGGGGAGCAAATATTCCGGCAAGCCCGTACTCCTTTCTTCCGAGCTCCGTCGATGTCCGATCACCTGCGAGCAAGTAACGGTGAGCTACCCGGCGGTGTGTGGCCGGAAAAACCCTCCGACGATCAAGTTAGCACACACCTTAGGATGGATAGAGAGAAGGGAGAGAGTGTTTGAGTGCAAGAATTCCTTACAGAGATGTTCGTGTGTCCCGTATGGGGGGCGCAAAAATGCTTATATACCTTCTGAGCCCCATATCCACTCCCAGTCATCTCTTGACACGTGGCTCTGCTATCCCATCTGTCAGCGTAAACCTTGCCGATCATCACCTAATCTCAACTGCCTGACTTCACAGCTGGAGCTCGGCAGCCGAGCTGCTCTACCACGGCCATGCCATGCTTCGTACCCAAGCGCCTAACCGGATAAACACATGGAGGACCGGGCTAGACGGCATCCCGGCAGTGCCTAGCCCGGGTACCTCCTTTGGTCGGCCTTTCTGCCGGTCAAACAGTCTCCTCGGTTGACCACGCCTTTCCGGGCGCCGGTCACTCAGCTTGTCTGGCTTCAGCCATCCCCTGATCAGGCAGCTCGGTCCAACCAGGCGCTATCTAGCCGAGCTCCATCTTGGGCCGGGGTGGCTCACACTTGGCCCAAGTTCTGCCCGGCTCAAGTTCTGGCAGCCCACTTCTTGGCGGATGGCCAATCATCTCGGCCCCATGCACCGTTGGGCTCTCAATCTGCTCGGCTGCTACTTCGGCCCAACTCCTGATCATAAATCACCCTCTCAGGTTTGTTGGGGCTTGGGGCGGTTCAGAGGAATAGAGAAATAGAGAAAATGAAGAGAGTAATGTAGAGAGAGAGGGAGACGTCTGTGTTCAAAATTTGAAAGAGAGCGTTGAAAATTTGAGAGGAGTGTGTGTGAGAGAGACAGAGAGAAACTATAAGGTGATTAGACATTGTGAACCATTGGATTGAATTCAATCTAACGGTCTACGTATTGACAAAGGGACAAAAGTCCCATCAAAGTAAAAATCTGAGCTTCCTTATTATATAGATATATATATATATATATATATATATATATATGTACATGGTTGGTTTGATGAAAACATAATGTGGCATGTACCCATTTATGGGTACATATTTTACCATTAACTGTGCAACTTTATTATAAAATTTTCACTCATTTCACCCACAGAAAACGTACTTTTTTTTTTTGCTAAATTGGCACTAATAAATTTCTGTCGTATAATCAAATTTTTATGAATGTTATGCACAAAAATAATTCGGAAATTTGCATTAAAAAAATCATAATTTTGACAAATTTATGTACACATTTTTGGAATAACCAAAATTAAAATACAATTTGCGGAAAACGTAAATTTATACAAGTTTCCAATAAACGTTAATTTATGTACAAAATTAAGAAAACCGTAAATGAATAAAAACACTCAATTGTTTAAAATTGGCATTAAAAAAAAATATGTGAATCAATGTTTAAATTTATTTAGAAAATCATAAATTTGTTTACAAATTTATTTATAAAATTGTATATTTATGTTTAAATTTATTTTCAAAATCGTTGAATTATGTTCAAATTTAAATAAATAGTCAAATTGATAAAAAAAAAAATTTGTACCTATACGTACCATGGTTAACCCGTGGCTGATAGAGGGAGAGAAACAAATTAGGAAAAAAAAAGAAACAAGCAAAGGCTCTTCACATCACGTGAGGAGCACACAAGTACAGTGTACTAATGCTTAGGCTCTTAGAATCAAATCTGGAAAAAAAAATTTGAAAATGGATAGCTTGTTTGGTTGTGTTTTTTCAAAAACACTTTTCAGAAAATTTTACTTTCTTATTTTTCGTATTTTTTTATTTTTTACTAAATTTTTTTAATATTTTAAGCAATTTTGTTTACTTTTTAGACATACCTAATATAAATATACCTAAAAAGTAAAAAAATTGTGAAAAAACCTTTTAAAAATTCACTAAATACAAAAAAAATATGAGAATTTAGTACATTTTTTTTTGTGTTTTTATGTATTTATTAAATTTTTAAAATATTTTTTCACAAATTTTTTACTTTTTAGATACATCTAAGTAAGGTGTATCTAAAAAAGTTTTTTTCACAAATTTTTTACTTTTTAGATACATCTAAGTAAGGTGTATCTAAAAAAGTAAAAAAAATGTTTAAAATTTTAAAAATATTCAGTAAAAACAAAAAAACACAAAAACAAAAAAATTGAGTTTTCAAAAAACTTAATTCAAAAAACTCAAACCAAACATTTTTCAGAATAACCAAATAGGCTGTATAAAATTTTCAACAAAACGTGTTCAAAAAATCACAATCAAACACAGTGATTAATTTTTATTTTTTGTTATTCACTAGTAGTGCACATTTTCCATATATATATATAAATATAATCTATAGTCCATTTGGATCTTTTTCTATATATATGTATATATATATTTATTTATCAAAAAAAACTATGAGTATAATCTTAAATTAATATATGTACGGCAGAAACTGATAATCAGAAGCAGGAGGTGGGTAACTTCTTATAATCAACTTTTTTGAGTTAAAATAAGTTGTTATAATCAGAAATTGTTTAAAATAATTTAACCAAACAATTTAAAATAAATTTTCGAAAATTAAAATCTATAAATTAGCCAAAATAATTCATACTGAACACCCCAATAGCCCCGTTTGGTAGAGCTATGAAAAAGTCATTATAGATTATAACTTAACAGATTATGACTTATAGCTGTGAACATACGCTGTTAACCTCTTTGGTGCAGTTGTGAAATTATAAATTTAAACAGTAGAATAGTATTTGATTAATAAGCTGTAAAATAACTTTTTATTGTGTAATTGTCTTTTTTGCCCTTTTATGATTTAAAAATGATTATTTTGTCATTTTTTCAGTTTTAATTTTAAAAAAATTATTTCATTAATAAAAGTTAACATAATTAATATTACAAAAATTATCATTTCATTAATAGTATCAATTAGTATAAAATTATTTCATTATTTCATTATAAATTAATTAGCGGTAATTAATGGCTTAATAAGCATCAATTAATACTAAAATTATTAATAGTATCAATTAGTATAATTTTTTTTTATTTTTTGATTATAAATTAATTAGTGTCAATTAATGGCTTAATTAGCATCAATTAATACTAAAATTATTAATAGTATCAATTAGTATAATTTTTTTTTTCATTTTTTTATTATAAACTAATTAGTGTCAATTAATGGCTTAATTAACATCAATTAATACTAAAATTATTAATAGCATCAATTAGTATAATTTTTTTTTTCATTTTTTCATTATAAACTAATTAGTGTCAATTAATGGCTTAATTAACATTAATTAATACTAAAATTATTAATAGTATTAATGTTTTAATTGTAAGTTATTTTGAATGTTTATTTTTAAATTAATGTTTATTTTTAAATTAATGTTTTAATTAAGTGCATTCCAATGTTATTTTGATTTCGTAATCCATCTCCTTCATTCTGTATGCGTTGCTTCCGCCTTTATGGTATCAGAGCCAAGTGATGTTGTATCCTGTTTCTAACTGTTTAGCTACTTCTGATTAATCGTCCTTGTTGTTTGTTTAATTAATCCTCTTTTCAGTTCATCTTAATCACCCACAAGATCAGTCTGTTCTATCCACCTAGTTTAAGTCACCCACTTCTTCCCAGTCTTTAATTGGGTGAATCTTGTTTTTAAAGTTACTCTCCATGTTAAAACTATTGAACAAGTATATGCTTTAGAAAAACTTAGAGAAACCTGTCAATTATTTGATAAAAAATTAATCAAACGACATCTAGATCATGGTTACAATTTTATGCATATTGGTTTAATTCAAATAGGTGTTAATCCATTAACAATGGTCGGTCAAAACACTTCTGTTTTACTATGTTTACGTGATGCTCGTTTTCTTAATTACAATGCTAGTTTAATGGGAATGATGGAAACTGGTCTCAATAAAGGTCCCGTACATTTTAATTGTTTTCCTGATTTTACATTAAGTTTACGAGATCCACATATTCTCAAAGCATTAACATTAAACATTCAATTACATGGTACATTCACTGAAATGTTAGATTCTTCACATAATATTGCTTTAATATACCGTGTTCATTATAAATGTATGCAAACTAATTTAAATGTTCATGCTTTACATAAAAGCCCTAAAGATAAAACCTTATTAATTCAAAGCAGTAGTACTAATGAATCAAATATTAATATTCCTCACATGATTGAATGGAAAGATATTAATTTACCTGAACAATGGGTTACTGTTAATGAAAATTACAAACATAATCAACAGCAATCTTCAATCCAAGATATTCAAAATATCCAACAATATAATGATGGCTCAGTTAGTATAAAATTTAATCGAAGTCAATCCTCTCGACATAGTACATCTAGTGTCCCTTCTGAAATAGCAATTGAAGATGAAATATTTAATACTCCTTTATTTAGGAAAAATAGTCAAATCCATCTTGGTCCAATCAACCAAACTCCCCAAAATAAATTAAAAGGAATTGATAATTCTACAACTTCTCAAATAAGTAAACCTGTTTATACTACTCCCACACATTTACCAGAAGAAGATATTGCTTCTAATAATTCTCCTTTTTGTAATATTGATCCATATAATCAAAGAAAGATAATTCAAAACCATATTGAACCATAAAATCATACCATTTTCGAGTTATTCGAGATTGTTGAGTAGAATCATATTTGGCACGATAAGCATGTCTTTTAGTCCTATTTTCTTTAGATCTAAAGTCAATAAGTAATTTATCTAAATCGGGAGTAAAATCTTTTTTAATTGTCATTAGTTGGGGATTGACAGGTGGTGTGAATTCTTCGAAATCAGTTTGAGTTGGAGAATTATTAGAAGCAATATCTTCTTCTGGTAAATGTGTGGGAGTAGTATAAACAGGTTTACTTATTTGAGAAGTTGTAGAATTATCGATTCCTTTTAGTTTATGCTGGGAAGGTTGGTTAATTGGACCAAGATGGATTTGACTATTTTTTCGAAATAAAGGGGTATTAAAGATTTCATCTTCAGTAGTTGTAATTTCAGAAGGGACACTAGATGTACTATGTCGAGAGGATTGAATTCGATTAAATTTTATACTAACTGAGCCATCATTATATTGTTGGATATTTTGAATATCTTGGATTGATGATTGCTGTTGATTATGTTTGTAATTTTCATTAACAGTAACCCATTGTTCAGGTAAATTAATATCTTTCCATTCAATCATGTGAGGAATATTAATATTTGATTCATTAGTACTACTGCTTTGAATTAATAAGGTTTTATCTTTAGGGATAAAACAAGATTAATCAAATAAACAAGGAGGACGATTGAATAGAAGTAGCTAAACAGTTAGAAACAGGATACAACATCACTTGGCTCTGATACCAAAAGGCGGAAGCAGCATTTATATGAAGAAAGATGGATTATGAAATCAAAATACTGGAATGCACATATGAAAAAACAAACAAAACTGAAAACATTTAAAACATAAACATTTAATATTTAAATTAAAACATAACTTACAATTACAATTGTAGCAACTGCAAGGATCTTAACTAGGTGCAAAGGGAAAATCGGAAGGAACACTCAGTACACTCTGGTTTCTTACAACAATGAAGGGGAAGAAAATTTTCGAATGCCTGAATACTTACAACTGATTACAATATAAAGAAATAAAAAGCAGAACAGTGAGCATGTGACTTCTGAAAGCAGCTGGCAAATTATGCAGCAAAGGAGATGCTGTCGGATGCTTTCGGTGGAGTGATTGCACAGCTGAGCAGCCTTTAGCAAAAGTTGATTGGGTGAATAGTGACAGTGAACAGTAAAAGTGAACAGTAACTTTTACTATTCACTACTTTGGGTGGAACATGTGAATAAAGGAATCAATATAAATATAAATTAGCAGCTTTTCTCAAAAGAGTATTGATTGAAGCTAATTTGTATTTATAGGAAATCCTATGCTGATTATGCAAATGGGTCCTGAGCATCTTGAAACTCTGGGCCTGAATACTGATTAGTTGATTCTTCAGAAGAATGTATGCTGGTTGAACCTTCTTCTGACTGGTCTGAACTGGAAGCAGATTGGGCTTCAGCTTGATCTGTAATTTGTCTTGCTAATTGGAGCAGTTCTTCTCTGGATAACTTGGGCTTGACCTTTGATTTAGCTTTGGGCTGAGCAGGAGGTGAAATGGGCTTAGCTGTAGCTTTGGATTTTTTGGACTGGGCCGGAGCTGTAGAAGCTTTGGTCTTAGCCTTTGATTTTGAATGTGTTGATTGAACAGTTTTGGATTTGGGCTTGGAACCACTGGATGAGAGGCTTCCAAGATTGATTGGAGGAAGGCTGGGCTGACTTTTTTGACTGATTGCAGCAGTCGGGATCTGCTGGGCTTTGACCATTGCAGGGGTTGGAGCACATTGATCAGATGGAAATTCTTCATGAACAATTTCAAATATGCGGGGCAAATTGAATTTAGCCCACCATTTGACTGAGTGATGTCGGATAATTATGTTACCATCAATCCCATAATGCCATTTAAATATCCAAGGGATTTTATACTTGGCTATAAAAATTAACAATAGTGGGAATGATCTCTGATGAGTGGTGAATGGGTAAACAGCAGCAAAATAGTTGATTAATTCAAGCAGATTATCAGGGAGGATATCTGGAATGGCACCATAGTGAGTCCACCATCTCAGAAACCAGGAAGGTAATTCAGACTTGAATTTTTGATCAAATGAAATGAACCAAGAATGGTTAAAAGTTTCATTCTGGTACAAGAAAATCTTGAACCAGGCATCAATGTAATCATGCTAATTATACTGAATAGAATGACCAGGCAAATCACGAAGCTGGTATGGAGGACCCCATTCAGCTAAATAAACAATGTTATGAATGTAAATGGAATGGTATAGAATCTTATAAGCATAAGTGCGATCTTGGATTGGTTTGATCAGGATTGATTGATGATGAAGCAAAATATCTTTGTAATAGGAGAGTGTTTTCTCTGGATGTGAAAGGGTGAAATGGCATCCAGGACCAAAATAGGATTTAGCAATGTCATTAAGGATTTGGCTCTTTGGGTGACTGGGTTCTTTATAGAATAAGTTGGTAATATGTGATTTGGTGTATTTAGTTTTGGATGACCGGATTGGGTTAGCTGGGAATGGAGTGACTGAAACTGATTGACTAGGAGCAAAAGGATCAGAAGCCAATGCAGTAGAGTAATCAGGGCGACAAAGGTTACCAAGAGCTTGGTAACGATTAGTCATATCAAGTGAATAGGATGGGGTGATTGACTCCAAAGGAGGAGGGACAATAAGTTGATTTGGTTTGCTGGAGGATGGGACCAAAGCCTTAGAAGGAGGCTTTGGGCGAGACATCTGTGAAATAATAGACAATGATTAGCAACCAGAAAGAAGATCTAAATAATCTTGGTGATGATGTAAACAATTGTAGTTGTGAGCAAGGAAATTGCGGCGAGCTTGGATCTGTTGGTAATTGATGTATTGGGCTCTTTTGGTAGTTGGTCGAGCTAATTTGAGGCGGTGAATGCGATGAGTAAGTTGTTTAATGAGGGTTTTGAAATAAGTAATTCGGGATTTATGGTAAGCAGTAAATGGTGTAGTCATCCCTTACCCCCCTGTAAAAATTCCCGGGTAAGAAAATCAGGGATGGAATTTTGACAACCAGGTATATAGGTAATGTCAAAATCAAAAATACTTAAAATAGCTTGCCAACGAGCAAAAATTTGTTTACTAGCAAGATTTTGAACATCTTTTTCAATAACATATTTAGCAGATTTGCAATCAACACGAAGTAAGAATTTTTGATTTAAAATATCATCTTGAAATTTTTGAATACATAAAACAGCAGATAAAATTTCTTTTTTAATAGTACTGTAATTTAATTGTGCTTTATTCCAGACACCAGAATGATAACGAACAATTTGTTCAGAGGAATGAGGAGTAATTTTTTGAAGAAGAATGCCACCATAACCAATGTCAGAGGCATCAGTTTGAATAATTTTAAATGAATTGTCAGTGGGAATACCAAGAGAAGGAAGAGACTTGACATACTGTTTGACTTGTTGAACAATAGAGGTATGAACAGAAGACCAAGGAGGAGGATTATCCTTTAACCGATCAAATAGGGGTTGACAAGTTTTCCTAAGGTCTTTATAAAATTCAGCAATGTAATTGAGGGATCCTAAGAACCGTTGTAATTGGGTTTTGTCGAGAATTTCATCAGGGAATTTAGATGCGAACTCAATGGATCGACTAATGGGTAAAATAGTATTATGATGAATATCGTATCCTAAAAACCGGACTTTGGTTTGAAATAATTTAATTTTAGGAGCAGAAATGACCAGACCATGACTTTTAATGGTGTAAAAGAATGCAGTTAAATGCTTCCAATGTTCACTAATTGATTTTGAAAAGATTAAGATGTCATCAATGTAAACAATTGAAAAATGACTAAATGGGTTAAATATGTCATTCATGATATGTTGAAATTCACTAGGAGCATTTTTTAAACCAAATGGCATGACATTCCATTCATATTGACCAAAGGGTGTATTAAATGCAGTTTTATATCGATCTTTAGGATGAATTTGAATTTGTCAAAAACCACTTTTTAAATCGAATTTACTAAAAATAACGGCTTGACTAAGTCGTTTAATTAAATCTTTTTTATTAGGAATAGGATACCGAATCCATTCTAAAACATCATTCAAAGGTTTATAATTGATAACTAGGCGAGGAACACCTCGTTCTAATTCAGCATTTTTATTAACATAAAAAGCAGAGCAAGACCATGGTGATTTGCTTGGACTAATGATTCGATTGTGTAGTAAGTCATTAATTTCTTTTTTGCACATTTCAAGTAATTCATGATTCATTTGAATTGGTCTAGATTTAGTAGGAATTTGTGATTCATTAAAATTTTTAATATAGGGTAAGGTAACGACATGTTTGTTCCTATGCCAGAAAGCAGTAGGTAAAGTAGAACAAATAGTTGATTCAAGTTTTAATTTGAAATCATTAATTTGGGAAATAAGAACTGGATTAGTTAATTGTTGGTCAATGCGTTTGTGATTTATTTCTTCTTTAAGAAATTTTAAATGTCGAGTCAGGCGGTTAATCTGATGAGAAATAGAACAATCTTGTAATTGGTTTAAGTGTAATAGTTCAGGAGGCGATAAAAATTTGAACGTAACAGGTTGTCCTAAAACATGGGTAGTTATTCCTGTACTAGATGTAGTAAAAGGATATAGTAAATAGATAAATGGAGATCCTAAAATAATTTTATCAGTCATATTGGTAACTAGGACAAAAGAGGTTTTAAAACATACATTGTCTTGGCAAACATGTACTTTTGGTAATTTATATTTGATATGCATTTTAGTACCATTAGCAGAAGTTAATTTTTCTTGACATTTTTCATAATATGTAGTAGGAAGTAAACCTTCTTGTATACAATTTAAATCAGCACCAGTATCAATTAAGGCAATTAATTCTAATTCAAAGTTATTAACAATTATTTTGATTTTAGAATACCACTTTTGAATATAAAGTTTGTTGATTAAACTTAATCGTTTTTCTTCAGGATTATTGGATTGAGAGTGGTGTGATCGGTTGTCAAATATCAAATTATCAGGATTAGTAGGATCAGATTCATGTTCAGATTCATGTGGGGATTCATGCTCATTAGTTTGGAAATTATCTAAGCTTTTATCAAGTTTGAGAGTAATAATTTCATCTTCGAGTGTTTTATCTTTACATTGCAATTCTTTGATCGTTTGTTTAATCTGATTGATCTCTTGTTGTAAATCTTGTAAGGTAACTTCTTTTTGTTTATTTTTAAATCTTTCTAAAGTTTTGGATAGACTGATTATGGGTTTATCAAACTTTGGTTTGGTATCCGAATGGATTAATAAGGATTTTAATTTATCAGTATATTTTTGTTTTAACTTGGGATCGTCTAATTTACTGATTAGGTCGATTAGAGCAGATTCTTCTTGAGTACTTTTGGTGAGAACAGTAATTTGTTTAACCGGTTTACAACAAATATCATTACAACCTATTTTAATATCATTATCAGAATCATCACTAGGGGATTGGGAATCAGATGAAGTATCTGGATGATCAGAAGAAGAACTACTAATAGTGTGATTTAATTGAAAGATTTCATATAATTGATTTTTGGAAGTATCATCAATTTGGAGTTGATTAACTTTGTCTTTTAATTTTTGTTTGTCTTTACATTTATTTGCATAATGTCCTTTTTGACCACAATTATAACAAGTAACATCTTTAGTTGATTTAGATTTTGGATGGGATTTGTTTTTATAGTATTTCTTTTTGGGTTTAGTATAAAATTTATCAGTGGATTTGGAAGGTGAATAATTCTTTTTATATTTATTAGAATATTTGGAAGATGATTTGTGTTTATGTTTAGAATATTTGTGTGATTTCCGTCGAGAGGGTGCAACAGGAGGTAAACCGTATTGTTCATAAAAATTGCCTAATTCATATTTAGCTTTATGTTTATCTTTATTAGCTTTCTGAGTAAGTTTAAGGTCAATACACATTTTTAAACCTTCTTTTTGAATAGTGCTAATTATATCACCATATGTGAGATTATCATATTCAATAACACCAGTAGGTTGGCTAAGAACATCTCTAATTTTATGGGCAAATAAGCTAGGTAATCCATTAATAAATTTTTCTTTCCAAAATGATTTAGTACAGTCTTCTCTTAACATGACTCTAGAGGTGAAGACATCTTTATACCATCTAAAATCACTTAAGGTTGGACAGTTAAGATTACTTAGTTGATCATGGATTCGAGAATAAATATTTGTAGGCGTACCAATAAAATGTCGAACTATGGTATATATTAGTTGATTAATACCATCAAGGTGACAACATCCTATAGATTCATCAAAAATAGGGAGACCATTTTCATCAGTTTGATTAGCATAGATGATTGTATCACGTTGTTCTTCAGTAAGGTATTTTTCCCACCAAGATTTGAGCATACCAGTAAAACTAGAGGTGAGTAAGGAAACAATTTCAGGTTGAGAATATTGGGGATAATTACTAAGATAACTATTTGCAACCATAGATAAATGATTTAATTTTTGAAGAATTTGATCTTCACTAAGACCATCAATATTCCATTCGTATAGTTTTTTGGCAGAAACAGAGAATTGGTTGTTAAGGTTAGTTTCTTCAAATTGGAGGTCAACAGGAGTTGGTTTAGAATACCAGTTTTTGGTATGGTGAGGATTAATTTTGGGATAGTGGATTTTATTCAGATGAGAAGATTGAAATTGTTGAGCGAATTGATTTATTTCAGTATCAGTAGTGTCAGTTTCAGATTGATCAGAAACAGTGTTGATAATAGGTTGTTGATTTAAAACAGTAAGACCTTTATCTTTGGAAGTAGAGGTATCATTGGGAGTTAATTTGGTGAATAAAGTTTCAATGGCTTTAACAGTAGATTGATAATTAGTAACTAAACTAGTTCGTTTAGAACGATGATTAGGGAGATTAAGTAAAGGTTGATCTAAGGTTTTAGTAGGTCTCGTAGATTGTTCTTCGAGATTAACTTCTAATTTATCTAATTGTTTACCAATTGTTTTTAAACATTGATTAGTATAATTATTTTGTTCAATAACTTTTTTGATTTCAGGATCAGTGCCAGGTAATTTAAAAGGAGAGGCTGGAACTTCAGAGCCTTGGTGATCAATAATTATATTTTCTAAGGGAGGATGATTAGAGCTAACAGAAGTATTAGGAGAAGTTTTCCACTTATGTTTGGTGATTTTATTAATCTTTTTGTAATATTGATCCATATAATCAAAGAAAGATAATTCAAAACCATATTGAACCATAAAATCATACCATTTTCTAGTTATTCGAGATTGTTGAGCAGAATCATATTTAGCACGATAGGCATGTCTTTTAGTCCTATTATCTTTGGATCTAAAATCAATAAGTAATTTATCTAGATCAGGAGTAAAATCCTTTTTGATTGTCATGAGTTGAGGATTTACTGGTTGTATAAATTCTTCAAAATCAGTATGAGTTGGAGAATTATTAGAAGCAATATCTTCTTCTGGTAAATGTGTGGGAGTAGTGTAAACAGGTTTACTTATTTGAGAAGTTGTAGAATTATCAATTCCTTTTAGTTTATTTTGAGAAGTTTGGTTGATTGGACCAAGATGGATTTGTCTATTTTTCCTAAATAAAGGAGTATTAAATATTTCATCTTCTGTTGCTATTTCAGAAGGGACACTAGATGTACTATGTCTAGAGGACTGACTGCGATTAAACTTAATGCTAACTGAACCATCATTATATTGTTGGATATTTTGAATATCTTGGATTGAGGATTGTTGTTGATTATGTTTGTAATTTTCATTGATAGTAACCCATTGTTCAGGTAAATTAATATCTTTCCATTCAATCATATGAGGAATATTAATATTTGATTCATTAGTACTACTGCTTTGAATTAATAAGGTTTTATCTTTAGGGCTTTTATGTAAAGCATGAACATTTAAATTAGTTTGCATACATTTATAATGAACACGATAAATTAAGGCAATGTTATGCGAAGAATCTAACATTTCAGTGAATGTACCATGGCATTGAATGTTTAGTGTTAATGCTTTGAGAATATGTGGATCTCGTAAACTTAATGTGAAATCAGGAAAACAGTTAAAATGTACAGGACCTTTATTAAGACCAGTTTCCATCATTCCCATTAAACTAGCATTGTAATTAAGAAAACGAGCATCTCTTAAACATAGTAAAACAGAAGTATTTTGTCCTACCATAGTTAATGGATTGACACCAATTTGAATTAAACCAATATGCATAAAATTGTAACCATGATCTAAATGTCGTTTGATTAATTTTTTATCAAATAACTGACAGGTTTCTCGTGGTTTTTCCAGAGCATAAACTTGTTCAATAGTTTTAACATGGAGAGTAACTTTAAAAACATCCTGTAAAAAAGAAGTTTTATAAATCTCTTTAATGGGCAGTTTTGGAATATTCCATCCAGAAATAATTGGATCATTTTGTATTTCAACATCTTCTTCATTAATTAAGATTCCTGGATTAGGTATGGAGGGCAAAGTTGTTGACCTAGAACTGACTGATGAGTTACTTCTAAATAATCGATTCATTGTTTTGTTTTAATTAACCAGTTTTACAGATATCTTAATACATACCCTATTCTTGTCAGTGTTATCACATACCTAGTATACATGCATACCCTATCTTGAAACCCCAAAGTCTGACTCTGCCTAAACCGAAGGACTTACACTAGACTGGGAAGAAGTGGGTGACTTAAACTAGGTGGATAAAACAGACTGATCTTGTGGGTGATTAAGATGAACTGAAAACAAGATTAATCAAATAAACAAGGAGGACGATTGAATAGAAGTAGCTAAACAGTTAGAAACAGGATACAACATCACTTGGCTCTGATACCATAAAGGCGGAAGCAACGCATACAGAATGAAGGAGATGGATTACGAAATCAAAATAACATTGGATTAGGTATGGAGGGCAAAGTTGTTGACCTAGAACTGACTGATGAGTTACTTCTAAATAATCGATGCATTGTTTTGTTTTAATTAACCAGTTTTACAGATATCTTAATACATACCCTATTCTTGTCAATTGTATCATATACCTAGTATACATACATACGCTATCTTTAAACCCCAAAGTCTGACTTTGCCTAAACCGAAGGACTTACACAAGACTGGGAAGAAGTGGGTGACTTAAACTAGGTGGATAGAACAGACTGATCTTGTGGGTGATTAAGATGAACTGAAAACAGGATTAATTAAACAAACAACAAGGACGATTAATCAGAAGTAGCTAAACAGTTAGAAACAGGATACAACATCACTTGGCTCTGATACCATAAAGGCGGAAGCAACGCATACAGAATGAAGGAGATGGATTACGAAATCAAAATAACATTGGAATGCACTTAATTAAAACATTAATTTAAAAATAAACATTCAAAATAACTTACAATTACAATTGTAGCAACTGTAACTTAATTAAAACATTAATTTAAAAATAAACATTAATTTAAAAACAAACATTCAAAATAACTTACAATTACAATTGTAGCAACTGTAAGGATCTTTACTTGGGAACAACAGGGAAGCTTGTAAGGCTCTCAAAACACTCTGGTTTTTCTTACAACAATGAAGGAGAAGAAATTTTTTGAATCCCCCGGATCCTTACAATTGATTACAATATATAGAAATAAAAAGTAAAACAGTGAGCATGTGACTGAAGAAAACAGCTGGCAGAGCATGGGACAAAGTAGATGCTGTCGATTGCTTTTGGTGGAGTGATTGCACAGATGATCAGCTTTTAGCAAAAGTTGATTGGTTGAATAGTGACGGTGAACAGTAAAAGTGAACAGTAACTTTTACTATTCATCACTTTCGGTGGAGCATGTGAATAATGGAATCAATATAAATACAAATTGGCAGCTTTTCTCAAAAGAGTATTGATTGAAGCTAATTTGTATCTATATGGAATCCAATGTTGTTTAGACAAATGGATCCTGAGCATCTTGAAACTCGGGTCCTGAATACTGATTAGTTGATTCTTCAGAGGAATGGATCTGATCTGAACCGTCTTCTGAACTGGTGGATTGGGCTTTAGCTTGATTCAAAAGTTGATGGGCTAACTGGATCATGTCTTCTTTGGATGATTGGGTTTTTCCTTTGGACTTGCTTTTGGGCTGAACAGGAGGTGGAATGGGCTTCGCCTTGACTTTGGACTTTGCTTGAGACTTTGATTGGGCTGGTTGAACAGCAACAGCTTTGGACTTGGATTTGGATGATTTGGGCTTGGAGCCACTGGATGAGGGGCTTCCAAGGTTGACTGGGGGAAGACTGGGCTGGCTTCCTTGAGTGACTGCAGCAGTTGGGTTCTGCTGGTCTTTAGCAAGAGTAGGAGTTGGAGCACATTGATCAGGTGGGAATTCCTCTTGAACAATTTCCAGAATTCTGGGAACATTGTATTTGACCCACCATTTGACTGTGTGTTGGCGGATGATGATATTACCATCAATCCCATAATGCCATTTGAAGATCCATGGAATTTTGTATTTGGCAATAAATATAAGTAATAATGGAAATTGCCGTTGGTGAGTAGAAAATGGGTAAACAGAGGCAAAATAGTGAATTATGTTACTGAGATCATCAGGGAGGATGTCGGAAATGGCGCCATAGTGAGTCCACCATCTCAGAAACCAGGTAGGTAATTCAGATTTGAATTTTTGATCAAATGAAATGAACCAAGAATGGCTAAAAGTGTCATTTTGGTACAAGAAAATCTTGAACCAGGCATCAACATAATCATGATAATTATATTGAATAGAATGGCCAGGTAAATCTCGAAGTTGGTTAGGGTTTCCCCATTCAGCCATAGAAACAATATTATGAATATAAATGGAATGGTATAGGACCTTATAAGCATATGTGCGATCTTGGATTGGCTTAATCAAAATGGAATGGTTTGTGAATATAGAGTGAATGGTATAAGACCTTATAGGCATAGGTGCGGTCTTGAATGGGTTTGATCAAAATGGAATGGTGATTGATTAGAATATCCTTGTAGTAGGCTAGGGTTTTCTCTGGATGGGAAAGGGTGAAATGGCATCCAGAGCCAAAATGGAATTTAGCAATGTCATTAATGGTTTGATTTCTTGGGTGACTGGGTTCTTTATAGAACAGGTTGGTAACATGAGAATTGGTGTATTCAGACCTAGATGATTTAACTGGGTTAACTGGGAATGGAGTAACTGAAACTGATTGGCTAGATACAAAAGGATCAGAGGCCAATGCAGATGAATAATCAGGGCAATGAATAGTACCAAGGGTTTGGTAACGGTTAATGAGGTCGAGTGAATAAGAGGGGGTAACTGACCCCAAAGGAGGAGGGACAATAAGTTGATTTGGTTTATTGGAAGAGGAGGCCAAAGCCTTTGAAGGAGGCTTTGGTCGAGACATCTGTGAAATAATAAACAGTGATTAGCAACCAGAAAGAAGATCTAGATAATCTTGGTGATGATGTAAACAATTGTAGTTGTGAGCAAGTAAATTGCGGCGAGCTTGAATCTGTTGGTAATTGATGTATTGGGCTCTTTTGGTAGTTGGTCTAGCTAATTTGAGGCGGTGAATACGATGAGTAAGTTGTCTGATGAGGGTTTTGAAATAGGTGATTCGGGATTTATGGTAAGCAGTAAATGGTGTAGTCATCCCTTACCCCCCTGTAAAAATTCCCGGGTAAGAAAATCAGGGAGGGAATTTTGACAACCAGGTATATAGGTAATATCAAAATCAAAAATACTTAAAATGGCTTGCCAACGAGCAAAAATTTGTTTACTAGCAAGATTTTGAACATCTTTTTCAAGAACATATTTAGCAGATTTGCAATCAACACGAAGTAAGAATTTTTGATTTAAAATATCATCTTGAAATTTTTGAATACATAAAACAGTAGATAAGATTTCTTTTTTAATAGTACTATAATTGAATTGTGCTTTATTCCAGACACCAGAATGATAACGAACAATTTGTTCAGATGAGTGAGGAGTAAGTTGCTGAAGTAGAATGCCACCATAACCAATATCGGAGGCATTGGTTTGAATAATTTTGAATGAATTTTCAGTGGGAATACCAAGACAAGGAAGGGACTTGACATATTGTTTGACTTGTTGGACAATAGAAGTATGAACAGAAGACCAAGGAGGAGGATTATCCTTTAACCTATCAAATAGAGGTTGACAAGTTTTCCTAAGGTCTTTATAAAATTCAGCAATGTAATTGAGGGAACCTAAGAACCTTTGTAATTGAGTTTTATCAAGAATTTCATCAGGAAATTTGGATGCAAATTCAATGGATCGACTAATGGGTAGGATAGTATTATGATGAATATCATACCCTAAAAAACGAACTTTAGTTTGAAATAATTTAATTTTAGGAGCAGAGATAACAAGGCCATGACTTTTAATTGTATAAAAGAATGCAGTTAAATGTTTCCAATGTTCACTAAGTGATTTTGAAAAAATTAATATATCGTCAATGTAAACAATGGAAAAATGACTAAAGGGGTTGAAAATGTCATTCATTATATGTTGAAATTCACTGGGAGCATTTTTTAAACCGAATGGCATGACATTCCATTCATATTGACCAAAGGGAGTATTAAATGCAGTCTTGTATCGGTCTTTAGGATGAATTTGGATTTGCCAAAACCCACTTTTTAAATCAAATTTACTAAAAATAACAGCGTGACTAAGTCGTTTAATTAAATCTTTTTTATTAGGAATAGGATACCGAATCCATTCTAAAACAGCATTCAATGGTTTGTAATTGATAACTAATCGAGGGACACCTCGTTCTAATTCAGCATTTTTATTAACATAAAAAGCAGGACAGGACCAAGGTGATTTACTTGGGCTAATTATGCGATTTCTTAATAATTCATTAATTTCGGTTTTACACATTTCAAGTAATTCATGATTCATTTGAATAGGTCGAGATTTAGTAGGAATTTGTGATTCATGAAAATTCTTAATATAGGGTAAGGTAACGACATGTTTTTTCCTATGCCAGAAAGCAGTAGGTAAAGTAGAACAAACAGTTGATTCAAGTTTTAATTTGAAATCATTAATTTGGGAAACAAGAACTGGATTAGTTAATTGTTGGTCAATGCGTTTGTGATTTATTTCTTCTTTAAGAAATTTTAAATGTCGAGTCAGGCGATTAATCTGATGAGAAATAGAACAATCTTTTAATTGGTTTAAATGTAATAGTTCAGGAGGCGATAAAAATTTGAACGTAACAGGTTGTCCTAAAACATGTGTAGTTATGCCTGTACTAGATGTAGTAAAAGGATATAGTAAATATATAAATGGAGATCCTAAAATAATTTTATCAGTCATATTGGTAACTAGGACAAAAAAGGTTTTAAAACATACATTGTCTTGGCAAACATGTACTTTTGGTAATTTATATTTGATATGCATTTTAGTACCATTAGCAGAAGTTAATTTTTCTTGACATTTTTCATAATATGTAGTAGGAAGTAAACCTTCTTGTATACAATTTAAATCAGCACCAGTATCAATTAAGGCAATTAATTCTAATTCAAAGTCATTAACAATTATTTTGATTTTAGAATACCACTTTTGAATGTAAAGTTTGTTGATTAGACTTAATCGTTTTTCTTCAGGATTGTTGGATTGAGAGTGGTGTGATCGGTTGTCAAATATCAAATTATCAGGATTAGTAGGATCAGATTCATGGTCAGATTCATGTGGGGATTCGTGCGCATTAGTTTGGAAATTATCTAAACTTTTATCAAGTTTGAGAGCAATAATTTCATCTTCGAGTATTTTATCTTGACATTGCAATTCTTTGATTGTTTGTTTAATCTGATTGATCTCTTGTTGTAAATCTTGTAAGGTAACTTCTTTTTGTTTATTTTTAAACCTTTCTAAAGTTTTGGATAGACTGATTATTGGTTTATCAAACTTTGGTTTGGTATCCGAATGGATTAATAGGGTTTTTAATTTATCAGTATATTTTTGTTTTAACTTGGGATCATCTAACTTACTAATTAGATCGATTAGAGCGAATTCTTCTTGAGTAGTTTTAGTGAGAACGGTAAGTTGTTTAACTGGTTTACAACAAACATCATTACATCCTATATTAATATCATCATCAGAATCAGTACTAGGGGATTGGTAGTCAGATGAAGTATTAGGATGATCAGAAGGAAGTACTATTGGTAGTTTGATTTAATTGAAAGATTTCATATAATTGATTTTTGGAATTATCATCAAGTTGGAGTTGGGTAACTCTGTCTTTTAATTTTTGTTTATCTTTACATTTATTTGAATAATGTCCTTTTTGACCACAATTATAACAAGTAACATCTTTAGTTGATTTAGATTTTGGATGGGATTTGGATTTATAGTATTTCTTTTTGGGTTTAGTATAGAATTTATCATTGGATGTGGAAGGTGTATAGTTCTTCTTATACTTATATTTATTGGAATGTTTGTATGATGATTTATGTTTGGAATATTTGTGGGATTTCCTACGAGAGGGTGCAACAGGAGGTAAACCGTATTGTTCATAAAAATTGCCTAATTCATATTTAGCTTTATGTTTATCTTTATTAGCTTTCTGAGTAAGTTTAAGGTCAATACACATTTTTAAACCTTCTTTTTGAATAGTGCTAATTATATCACCATATGTGAGATTATCATATTCAATAACACCAGTAGGTTGGCTAAGAACATCTCTAATTTTATGGGCAAATAAGCTAGGTAATCCATTAATAAATTTTTCTTTCCAAAATGATTTAGTACAGTCTTCTCTTAACATGACTCTAGAGGTGAAGACATCTTTATACCATCTAAAATCACTTAAAGTTGGACAGTTAAGATTACTTAGTTGATCATGGATTCGAGAATAAATATTTGTAGGCGTTCCAATAAAATGTCGAACTATTGTATATATTAGTTGATTAATACCATCAGGGTGACAACATCCAATAGATTCATCAAAAATAGGGAGACCATTTTCATCAGTTTGATTAGCATAGATGATTGTATCACGTTGTTCTTCAGTAAGGTATTTTTCCCACCAAGATTTGAACATACCAGTAAAACCAGAGGTGAGTAAGGAAACAATTTCAGGTTGAGAATATTGGGGATAATTACTAAGGTAACTATTTGCTACCATAGATAAATGATTTAATTTTTGAAGGATTTGATCTTCACTAAGACCATCAATATTCCATTCGTATAATAATCTTTTAGCAGAAACAGAAAAATTGATTACTAAAATTATTTGTGTCTTCAAATTGGAGGTCGACAGGCAGTAGGTTAGAATACCAGTTTTTGGTATTTGAGATTAACTTTAGGATAGTGATTTTGGTTAAGAGTAGTAGGTTGAAATTGTTGAGACTAATTGATGTAGTTCATTATCAGATAGCATCTGTTTCAGTTGATGCAAGATATAGTAGTAGTAATAGGTTGTTGATTAAAAACGTAAGGCCTTTATTTTAGATGTAGAAGTATCATTAGGAGTTAATTTGTAAAATAATTGTTCAACGATAGCTTTGAACAAGTGATTGATCATTAGTAAGCAGACTATTTCGTTCTAGACGATGACTAGGCGTATTAGGTAAGGTCTTGATCTAACAGTTTTAGCTAGGATGTTAGTTAGATCGGTCTCTTCGAATTAGTTTCTAATTTATTCTAATTGTTACCTATTTTTTAACATTGATTATATAATTTTTTGTTTCAATAACTGTTTTTGATTTCAGGATCAGTCCAGGTGAGTCTTAAAAAGCGAGGGCTGGAACTATCAGAACCTTGGTGTGATCAATAATAGTATTTTCTAATAGGAGGATGCATTAGAACTACAGAAGTATTGGAGAAGAAGTTTTCGCACCTTTATGTTTGGTGATTGTAATTCAACATCTTGTTTTAATATTGTTCCATATAATCAAAGAAGATAATTCAAAACCATATTTGAACCATAAAACTATACCATTTCCCTAGTGATTCGGGATTGTTGAGTAGCAGGGATTATATTTAGCCATAAAGCATGTCTTTATAGTTAGTTTCTTAGATTAAGTTCAAAGAAGTAATTTATCTACAATCGGGAGTAAAATCTTTTTGTATTGTCGATTGTGCTGGGATTTACACGGTGTGTTAATTCTCGAAATCAGTTGAGTTGGAGAATTATTTGAAGCTATTTCTTCTCTAGGTAAATGTGTGAGGTAGTAGTTATAAAACAGGTTTACTATTTGAGCAAGTTGCTAGAATTACGAATTCCTTTTAATTTATTTGTTGAAGTTTGGATTAGTTGGACCAAGACGGATTGACTGTTTTTTTTCTAAAATAGAGGAGTGTTAAAGATTTCATCTCAGTTGTTATTTCGAAGGGACACTAGAGGTACTATGTCGAGAAGACTGGCTTCGAGTAAACTTAATGGCTAACTGTCCATCATTATAATTCAGTTGGATATTTTGAATATCTCGGATCGAAGATGTTGATTTTAATGTTTGTAATTTTCACCACTAGTACTACTTTGAATTAATAAGGTTTTGTCTTTGGACTTTTGCGTAAAGCATGAAGCATTTAAATTGGTTTGCATGCATTTTTATAATGAACGATAAATTAAAGCAATATTATGTGAAGATCTAACATTTCAGTAATTCCCATGTATTGAATGTTCAGTGTTAATGCTTTTAAGAATATGTGGATCTCTTAAACTTAAAGTAAAATCAGGAAAACAGTTAAATGTACGGGAGCCTTATTAAGACCAGTTTCCATCATTCCATTAGATTCCCATTAAACTAAGCATTATAATTAAGAAAACGAGCATCCCTAAACATAAGAAAAGAAGTATTTTAAGTCCTAAGATCTTAATGGAACTTGACACAAATTGAAATCAGACAATATGCCATGAAATTAGGTACCAATCGATCTAAATGCTCTTTTGATCTTAATTTTGTTATCAAAATAAATTGGACAGGTTTTCTCTGGTTTTTTCTAAAGCATAACTTGTTCAATAGTTTTAAACATGGAGAGTAACTTTAAAAACATTCTTGTCAAAAGAAGTTTTTCAAGATTTCTTTAATAAGGAGTTTTGGAATATTCCATCCAGATTAATCTGATCAATTTGTATTTCCAACATCTTCTTCATTATTATAATCTGGATTAGGCTATGGAGGCAGGGCTACGTTGAACCTAGAACTAACTGATGAGTTATTTCCCCCTAAAAATAATTCCCCCGATTTTTTTTTCCCATTGTTTCATTATTCAATTTTTTAAAAGACAGGGGTTTTTTATTTTTGATGACCTCTTCGTCATTAATTATGTTTGAATCCTCTAGGCAGTAGATGCTGTCGGGTGCTTTCGGCTAATTGATTTGAATCGTTGGCACTTAAACAAAATTGTAGCTGGGTGAACTAGTGACATGTGAACAGAACAGTTAACTTTTACTTTTATCACTTTCCGGTGAAAAATGGAATCATATAAAACATAATTGGCAGAGCTTTTCTCAAGAGTATTGATG
>NW_021025547.1:0-10917 GCF_004153795.1 Camellia sinensis | reverse complement strand
CATCAAAGGAGTGGCATTCTTGGATCCAAAACCACCAATCAAGCATTTTCAATGCATGATGGCCAAAGATCCAAGTTGTACACTTTCAATAAATGCACAAAACAAGATTCAAAGGACCACCACCCTATCATGCATGATCAATGGTGATGGAGACAAAGGAGATTGGCTCATTTTCATCACTTTGAGTATGAAATAGGCCAATCTACCTTGTGTTCAATACCTCGTGCCACCAATCACGCATACCGAGGCATGATGGTCGAGGAGTCGAAATGCACAACTCAATATAGGATGAATGCACATGAAACTACAGCTAAAACCTAACTCCATCATGGATAATCCGGAGTGTCGGTGACTGGGGAATTGAGACACATTCCGTCACTCGGAGTACGAAACATACCTCGTTTCCCGTGCCCGGGCTAACTCATATTCCGGACACGATGCAATATGCATGATATGCGTGAAATGCAACTAAGATGCAATCCTAACATATACAATGCTATGAAAATGAGATGGCTCGAAATGCGTGCACACGGGCACGCAAACCGAGAAACTAAAAATGAGGTGCCTCGAAATATGTGCATGCGGGCACGCAAATCGAGGCGATGATAGGTGTCTCGAAATATATGCACGCGGGCACGCAAACCGAGGCGATGATATGAAAAAAGACAAATGGGCTTATACCAGCATGAGTGAGCCTCAGCCACACTCACATAGGATGCCGACGGATAAAAAAGGAGTGCCTCGAAATGCATGCACACGGGCACGCAAATTGAGGCGATGACAAAATATTATGAAATGACATGAAAATGACAAATGGGCTTATACTAACATGAGAGAGCCTCAGCCGCACTCACATGAGATGCCGATGGCAGAAAATGAGGTGCCTCGAAATGCGTGCACACGGGCACGCAAACCGAGGCGGTGCATACGCAATGCAAATGACATGGAAAATGACAAATGGACTTATACTAACATGAGTGAGCCTCAGCCACACTCACATAAGATGCCGATGGCAGAAAATGAGGTGCCTCGAAATGCGTGCACACAGGCACGCAAACCGAGGCAGTGCATACGCAATGCAAATGACATGGAAAATGCAAATGGACTTATACTAGCATGAGAGAGCCTCAGCCACACTCAATTTTTTTTTCATTATAAACTAATTAGTGTCAATTAATGGCTTAATTAGCATCAATTAATACTAAAATTATTAATAGTATCAATTAGTATAATTTTTTTTTCATTATAAACTAATTAGTGTCAATTAATGGCTTAATTAGCATCAATTAATACTAAAATTATTAATAGTATCAATTAGTATAATTTTTTTTTCATTATAAACTAATTAGTGTCAATTAATGGCTTAATTAGCATCAATTAATACTAAAATTATTAATAGTATCAATTAGTATAATTTTTTTTTCATTATAAACTAATTAGTGTCAATTAATGGCTTAATTAGCATCAATTAATACTAAAATTATTAATAGTATCAATTAGTATAATTTTTTTTTCATTATAAACTAATTAGTGTCAATTAATGGCTTAATTAGCATCAATTAATACTAAAATTATTAATAGTATCAATTAGTATAATTTTTTTTTCATTATAAACTAATTAGTGTCAATTAATGGCTTAATTAGCATCAATTAATACTAAAATTATTAATAGTATCAATTAGTATAATTTTTTTTTCATTATAAACTAATTAGTGTCAATTAATGGCTTAATTAGCATCAATTAATACTAAAATTATTAATAGTATCAATTAGTATAATTTTTTTTTCATTATAAACTAATTAGTGTCAATTAATGGCTTAATTAGCATCAATTAATACTAAAATTATTAATAGTATCAATTAGTATAATTTTTTTTTCATTATAAACTAATTAGTGTCAATTAATGGCTTAATTAGCATCAATTAATACTAAAATTATTAATAGTATCAATTAGTATAATTTTTTTTTCATTATAAACTAATTAGTGTCAATTAATGGCTTAATTAGCATCAATTAATACTAAAATTATTAATAGTATCAATTAGTATAATTTTTTTTTCATTATAAACTAATTAGTGTCAATTAATGGCTTAATTAGCATCAATTAATACTAAAATTATTAATAGTATCAATTAGTATAATTTTTTTTTCATTATAAACTAATTAGTGTCAATTAATGGCTTAATTAGCATCAATTAATACTAAAATTATTAATAGTATCAATTAGTATAATTTTTTTTTCATTATAAACTAATTAGTGTCAATTAATGGCTTAATTAGCATCAATTAATACTAAAATTATTAATAGTATCAATTAGTATAATTTTTTTTTCATTATAAACTAATTAGTGTCAATTAATGGCTTAATTAGCATCAATTAATACTAAAATTATTAATAGTATCAATTAGTATAATTTTTTTTTCATTATAAACTAATTAGTGTCAATTAATGGCTTAATTAGCATCAATTAATACTAAAATTATTAATAGTATCAATTAGTATAATTTTTTTTTCATTATAAACTAATTAGTGTCAATTAATGGCTTAATTAGCATCAATTAATACTAAAATTATTAATAGTATCAATTAGTATAATTTTTTTTTCATTATAAACTAATTAGTGTCAATTAATGGCTTAATTAACATTAATTAA
Organism: Camellia sinensis; assembly: GCF_004153795.1. NCBI lineage: Eukaryota > Viridiplantae > Streptophyta > Magnoliopsida > Ericales > Theaceae > Camellia > Camellia sinensis. The sequence continues at coordinate 8,262 of NW_021025547.1, read as the reverse complement.
TACTAAAATTATTAATAGTATCAATTAGTATAAAATTATTTCATTTTTTCATTATAAATCAATTAGTGTCAATTAATGGCTTGATTAGCATCAATTATTATTATTTTTTATTAATTTTTTTTCATTACAATTAATAATTTATTAATTTCAATTATTAATTTAATAGAAGTTATTGATAATACAGTTACGATACAACGGGTTCCAGAGGGAATGGGTCGGACTAGTCCACGCTTCTCTAACCGTTATCTGAATGGCCAAGCCCACCTGAGACTCTGCACAGGAGTTCAATGGGGAACGGGGAGTCCCTCAGCGAACCCTCCGACGAACAAGTTAGAGAAGGAGAGAAATGAAATATAGAGATATGAATTGGAGATAGAAAACTTAACTTTCTTCTTGTCTTCAACGTTTGCTTATATCCTTTGGTCATCATTTCGCTGTCCCTTCCGACCTGCCATCTTGGCCGAAAATCTATGCTGTAGCTTACCTTGTTCAGGGTAAGGGGGTGCTGTTCCGACGGAGAGGTGTTGTCGTAATAAATGCTGTGATGGGCTGCATTAATGGTGATGTGCAGTGGCAATAACTTTGAAGATATTTGTCTGCTGATGGGCTTGTCCTTTACCTGCCGTATGTCTGAATGTCATTGGCTCTTTATGCCGCGTTGGATTCCAGCTGTTCTAGACTTCACCAGCTGGGTTATGCATTGGGCTCCGAGTGATGGGTTTGGGTTGTTCATAGTGGGTTATGGCCTTTATGGGCTTACCCACGTCAGTAGTCCCCCATTCCCGAGTGCAGCTTTAGTCCAACAAAGGGCATACTAATGAAGAGAATGAGGGTGTTAGAGATTGGCATGATTGAGGTCGACCGGCAGGGGTGATCGAGTGGGTGGACCGACCGCGAGGTGGACCGAGTGGAAGGGAGGACCATGGGGTGGACCAACCGCAAATCGTGGCCGAGTGGAAGGGCCGACCACGAGAAGGGCCGACCGCGAAGGTCGGCCGAGTAGGAGGGCCGACCACGAGGAGGGCTGACCGCGAAGGTTGGCCGAGTGGAAGGGTTGACCATGAGGAGGGCCGACCGCGAAGGGTAAGGTGGAGGGACGTGGGGCTCAAGAGGCGGCGTGTCACGTGGTGATTTGAAGTGGAAAAGACAAGGTAAGGGGAGGAGACAGTGGATCGTGGTCGTACACGTGGCAACATCTCGTGGGAGGGAGATTAGGCGTTGGATCAGAAATGAAACGATAGGTCATTATGGGTGTTGAAAAGACAGTTTTGGCGGATGTTTGGAAAAGTTTTCAAACTGGCGCAAATTAATTGCGACCCTTGGAATACAGGCAAGCCTTGGGCTTTTGGCATTATTCGATTTACCTATTTCTTTGCGAAAATCAAAACATCCCAAATGTTAACTCCTTTGTTACTGACGATACACCTCTGCAACATTTTTTTAATTTCCTTGCACCTACATTCGAAGCGATTCGCAGACATACCATAAAAATGGCCCAAGAAGAAGCTATGAATGTCAGAGTGGATCCGCTTGGTGATGACGACGCAGTGGAGTTAGCAAAGCAGTATAGGACGGAGAGGCAAATGGAGAGGGTGGGGGAACCGGTGGTACGATCTCATGCTTCCACCATGATAGCAGCTCCGAAGCCAATCAGCCAGGCGGAACCGGATCACTGGCACACGAAGGCTGACAAATCAACGGTTACCGCGGCGGAGTTGGAGACTATTCGCGAAAAATACCAGGTGCTTGCTGCAATAGAGTTATTGTTGTCGATTTCAACGGAAAGGCCATCCGACGCAAGGCCGGGGGAGTTTGCCCTTTACGAGAAAGCATTGAAGGGAGGATTGAGGCTGCCACTGCCGCGAGTGGTGGTAGATGTCTTGAACTGTTTGGAGGTGGCACCGGGCCAACTAATGCCCAACGCGTGGAAGATTGTACTGGCCTGAGCAAGCGTGTGGCCGAAGGCGAACGAAGGGGCGGCCATGACAGTAGACGAATTCTTCGCATGTTATAAGGCCTCAGGACAACAAAAGACTTGGGTGACGTTACAGGCGGCAGCAGGAAGGGGTTGGTGGCGGGGCTACCATCATCAATTAAAGGTTGGAGGCCACGGTGGTTCTATATGTCTGCGAATTAGAGGTGTGCATGGACTGGATTGGTTCGGATTGGGAGAAAACCAGGACCAATCCATTATCTACGGTTCCTGAAAAATTAAAACCAATCCAATCCGTTTACATTGTGAAACCAATCCGAACCAATCCGTTGAAACACGGATTGGATCGGTTTAGGACCACGGATTTAAATAAAAAATAAAAAAATAAATGGCTACAAAAAAAAATAAATTTACAACTTCTGAAAATACAGTCATGCTTTTTTCTATCATTCTATGTATAGTGTTCAAAAATTGTTTTACCCCCAAATCACTGGCAGTTTGATCCTATGCCAGGTGGGAATTCCTCACGCATCGTCTGCCAACAGGAGCAAACAATTCACGAATAACTCCCAAATACATAGGAAGTTCTGTGGCAGGACCTCACAGATCCAAAACCCCTGTTTCCATCCTCTCAGGTCCATCCCCAAGCCTCATAATTGCGCCAAGTCGCGAGGTCACCAACCTCTCTTCTGATAGATCATCAAAACAATGCTAGAAGCTGCTTGAACGGCCTTTGAGGTGCTGAGGAATATACGAATGCACTACTGACAATATGACTTAACGAACTACAGGCAATTGCGGACTCCCATTGGAGCGGAAACCCCTTTCCGCTAAATACGCGCTAGGCAGTTATTTCCAGTGGAAGTTGGTCTGCCTACCCAAGGTTCACATATCCAGATCCAGAACTTCTAACTCGAAAAGCTCCCGTTCCGGGCATGATGCCTAGAGCTTTAAGTTGAATAGCTCAGAGAAACCATATCGCTATGTCGAGTGGCCTCATACCAATTAGGGAAAACATTTGAGAAACACACTTTACAACCGCAAAGTATCTCCAAATGGGAGTTTCGCTTGTAGGGACTCTGTCTTTTATGAAAGAGAAATAGACAGTAACTATTCCACCCAAATAAATATATACCGATTCTGAGGTTAAACTGTACAGCCAATTGGGAGGGACTCTTATACCGTTGGTGAAAACGCAAAACCGACCATGTCCGTCTAGAATCCAATGGCACTTACCAAACTTCGGACATGAAGGCGAGACTCCCCCACCCTGGAACGCTGAAACTTGAAGCGCTAAACTTTCAATTAAACTATCCTACTTTTTTTATATTGCTCAGTTTATTGTATTTTCTTTTTGACAAATTTTACACACATGAACATACTTTTCTCAACATAATAATAATTTTTGATCAACTACGATCGCACTTTCCATGACAACAATTTTTATATTTCAGCTATCTGTGTGTTGTCTCAATAACATTTTGTTGCAGCACTTATTTTAAAAAGTCTCAGCCAGACTGAGCACAAAACAGCCTCAGCCCGACTGAGCACTAAGGCCTCAGCCAGACTTGAGCACATAGCCTCAGCCCGACCGAGCACTAAACAGCCCAGCCGACTGAAGCACTAAAAGTTCTCAACCCGACTTGAGCCCACCAGGCAGCCTCAGCTCCGAACCGAGCATACTAAAAAACCTCAGCCAGACTGAGCACAGCAGCCTACCAGCTCGACTTAGCACTAAAAAGCCTCAGCCAGACTGACCTGCAAAAAAGGCCTCAGACAGACTGGAGAGATACCAAAAGCCTGGCCAGAGCCGAGCGCCAAAAGCCTCGATCAGACGCGAGCGCCAAAGCCTCAGCCAGACTGAACACAAAAATGCCTCAGCCAGACTGAGCACCAAAAGCCTTCGGCCCAGGACGAGCGCCAACAGCTCAGCCAGACTGAGCACGAAACCTCAAGCCAGACTGAGCACCAAAAAGCCTCAGCCAGCCTGAGGCTTTAAAAGCCTCACTCGGCCAAACCCAAGCCTCAGCCAGACCCAGCATAACAAGTCTCAGCCATAATGAGCCGCCACAATTCCAGGTTTAAAGACTGAGTTACTTGCCAACGGTCAGTAAATTCAACAAGCTTAGCCTGCCAACTGAGCACGGCATACTTGTGGCATTATGAGACACATTAGGCACAATTCCAGTCCAAGTTTTTACACACTTTACTTAGTTCAATTCCAACGACGTTCTTACATGTTTCCTTTTACTAGTCAAATTATTTTCTTCTCCATCAAACTTTTACAAGTCAACTCTTTCCTTACTAGTCAAGCCTAACTCAATAAACCATCTCATCCCACTTCAGTAGGGTGGCAAACACAAAATATAATTTTATCCCATTTTAAATTCCACCTGCATTCGAGGAGTTCTTAACTTTATCTTCGCACTGAGTTTTTTATTAGCAAGTTCAATTCACTCTGTTATTGAGGAGCCTTTAACTTTTTACTCTTGCAGTGTAGTTTTATAAGATTCATTTCCACGTCAATTTGAGGGAGTTCTTAAATTTAGTTTTATCACAACTTACCCACTTTGCCAGATGTACACAAAGCCACCATTCTTATTCATTTCAGATGCACAAATAGACAGACATTCGAAAGGGAAAACTACAAACTGAAATTATTTATTCTTTAAAATTGACATAATAGTCATTACATGTAACATTCAAAAACAAAAACAAACACACAAAAAACAACTCAAGTACAAGTCTTCTTCTTCTTCTTCTTCATTACTCTCCTCAGCGGATTATCGAGGTCTTTCTTCTTCAATACCCTTCATCCAGGGGGTCTGGCCACATCATCGATGTGTCAATTTTACATATATTAGGTCTAAGTGGAGAAGCTTTACGCCGTTGAACATCTTCAACCACGGTCCAAACTCCAGGCCTTTTGTGTTTATTAAAGTTCAGGCCGCTGGAGAAGCCTCAAAACTTTCTGCCTCATCCTTGCCCCTAGCAGTCATCCCGGAGGGCACCGCCCCCCCCCAGACTCCTCCCTCGCCAAGCTGCTTAGTGACCGCGCGAGGCATCAAACTGCCATCTGAAAAATTTCAGCAGACCCCTTGAACTGATCCACTTTGCTCAACACCACAGATGCAGGGTATGCCGCCCTTACAGAGCTGCACTGGCGCCCTTTTCCTCCCTCCAAACTCCTTCTGCGGGCGTCGCCCTTTTCAGAGGCTGCCTTAGCCCCTCCTCTTGCCCAACTGCTTCCGCAAGAGTCCGCCCTGTTCAGCAGGGCCACCTTGGCCCTTCTTTTCCTTGCAAAACTCCTTCGGCAGGCCCTCCCTCCCCTCCATGCCTTAACACGCTCATCTTCCAGCCCTTCTGCAGTCCCAAGCAACTCCAAGTCTGTGTCTTCTTTTTCCTTATCTGCTGGGCACGCAGATTTTCATTGATGGTTCATTAGCCTCCTCAAATCGTATATTCAGTGCTCGCGCAGTCCTTTGAGCATTCCCATCTTTCTATCGCTCGCCAGTTGGAACTCGAGCGACAAACCTGGCGGTCTGTGCGTTCCCAGCTCCAACTTGGACTGCTCGCAGCTCAGGCAGAATGGGCACTCGCCCAGCCTGCACGCTCCTCCTCAAAACTTGCAAGTTGAGCCTTTCCCTTCGTTCTGCCTTCATCTTTTGCAGCCGCCGCCTTCCCATCGAAGCAGTGGCTCTTGCTAAGGTGGTTACCTGCCATTTGAGCAAGCAGATAACCCCCTCAGCAACTTAGCTCATTGAATCGGCTACTGAGCACAAGGGTGCCTCATCCACGATCCCCAGAAGGCGATCTGCCCTGCCCCTGGCTGGGCCTTCTTCTACCTCCAGCTCGCCCACCAGCTACGGCAAGCGTTGGGTAGGATCCTGGTTCGTCAGCCTGACACCCCCCTTCTCTCTGGCCCCTCCTGGGCGTGGTTCTCTCCCCTTGGGTGCTCGGTAATAGTTGCCCTACCTTCTACTTGCACTTCGTGGGCGACCCTCGCCACCTCTGACGATCTCCCATTATTAGGACGACCAATGCCTCTTACTCCGAGGCGATCTCCCTTATCTCTATCTTACGACCATACTCTCTCTCTCTCTCTTCTCCTCCCTTTCTCTGCCTCCATTGCCATACTGGTCTGCTTCTGTTATTCACTTCCCTCCTCCCTTTTCACGCAAGCTCTCTATTCACTCCTCTCTTCTACTCTCCGTACTTTTCTTTACCACGAGCCCTTTTCACCTGCATCTCCTTCGAAAACCCTCTCCTTCAAAGGATTCTTTACTAGGAGCGATCCGGGCACGAATCCACCTAAGTCCTTTTCCTCACGGGTTGGCGGCGAGGTTCGGATCCCTCTGCCCTGCAATCCTTCTTAACGATCGTCTTCCTAGGACTCTTTGAACTTACTGGCTTTGGCGAGGATGGCCCCATATCCTAGCCTCTTGCGCTTTCTTTCAACCACCTCTTTAATTCAGCTCGCCCCAATCTCCACGACTCTGGCTGGAGGACCCACCCCGCGTCCAAAACAAAGGCTGAGAATTGACGAGTTCGTCCCACCTGACCCCCGTCCTTCTCCTGCATGCCTTCACCTTCTTGTATTCTCTCCTCTGCATGCTCGCCAGTTTTTGGACTCCTATGGGCAGATTTGGGGCACTCTCCACACCGTGCGCACCCAACCCCTGCTGATTCGCATAGGGTCGACAAGGATCCTACAAAATCCGTTTAAATCCGGATCAGGTCCAGTCCAATCCGAGAGGTTTGGATTAGTTTTTTTCAATTTGGTTCGGTTTGGATTTGAAAAATGTTCAAAAAATCCGCTAGGCCAACGGGATCGGTTCCAGATTGGAACCGTCCGACCATCTAGAAATAAAATACTTAGTTTTCATACTATATACCTTCCCACACCATATAATTTCTTATATTGATATAAAAACAAAGTGTAAAACCTATCCAAGCAGCCTCACCTCCACCATTCACGTCCTCTCACTCTCATCTCAGGCTGTTATATCGATCCGGTGTCTCTCTCTCTTCTGCTTCCTCCATCTCAGACTGAGTTCTCTCTCACCACTTCTCATCCATCTCAGGATCAGATCGGTGCTGCGTCTGCTTCGTCTCTCTCTGTTCGGTGAGCTCTCTCCAGTACATTTCTTTTATGTCTTCTTCTCTCTCTGTTTTCTCATCTCCCAGTGCTCGTCTCTCGTCCGGATCGGGGTGACTTTTTTGTTTATTGTTCGCCAGATCAAGTCCAGATTCTCGATGTAGAGTCCGAAAACTGTAGTGTTTGTCTTCTGGCTTTCGTTGAGCTCCTTCGTTTCTCTCTCTCCTCTACACTCTGGTAAATAGGTTAATCTCACTCACTCTGAAATGGGTTTCCCAGTATCATCCATCTATTAGATCGATTGTTCATGTTCATCTACATTGAATCTGGTTACACATGTTAAGTTAGGAGGATTTTTTTGTCTGTTTCTTATTTTTTTATTATGTTTTATGGTTTGCGCATTATGTTTTTATTTTTTTATTATGTGTTTTTAGGTATGCTATTGTTTATTTTCTTTTATATTTTCTAATTTTCTATTTTTTTCTTTTCTGATTTCATTCTCTATTGTGATTAATTTCTATTTTCTGTTGTTTGTAACCATGATGCACAAATCAGTGTTTATGGAACACTTTAACTGAAACAGTAGTGGAAATAGCTGAGAAGAAGGATCAACTTGTCTTTCTTTGTTGTAATTCCTTAATACACTAATCAATTAAAATTCAAACATATGTTGTATACTTTAGGTTAGTTTCCTTTTTAATTTCACATGCTGCACCTAATGCTTTATTTTTAGGTGATCTACTTGTTAGTTTTTAGACAATGATAAACATGATACATATTTTTCCAGATGTTGCAAGCAGAAAAGCCTCAAATGCCACCTATCCACTTGATTGCATTCTAAAAACCTGAATACATTTATTGGACTATTAAAGATTATAAAACTGATGCATCTAAAAACTGAAACAGACCTATCCATGATTACAATATTTTTCCAGTGTTTGTGTGTTTAAGGAACTGTGTATAAATTAGTGATTCTGTTCTTAGGAATGGTGTTAAAAGCCCATTTTGTGGCTTTGCACCTAAACGAAAGGGACCCATTTTTTTGTGTCCTGGAGTGCAATACTAACAATATTATTTAATTTTGTTTATTGGTCTCAACGTAATTAGTGGTGAAAAAATTGTGACTCTCAACTCAGTTGCAGTGAATGGTTCCTAACATATATTTTTAGCCACTGGGGTTACGCCAAAAATGAAAAGCTCACTACCAACAGAAATCAAATGATCTTTTTGT
>NW_021025545.1:1885544-1926753 GCF_004153795.1 Camellia sinensis | reverse complement strand
GATGCTAACACATTGGGAGCATAAATATTGACCAAAAACACAATCATAAGAATTATATAATAAACCTGAAGGTCCCAAATGCAAGGAGCCCACCAGCAGTACCTTCTGTATCTAGGACATATGCTCCATTTTCCTACGCCCCCAAAGCCCTCTAACAACATTAACAGAGACCACGGCTTCTTTAGTTTCTTGAAAAAACAATATCCATGTGTCTAGCCTTTAATAGTTTCTTGATTCTACCTTTCTTCTCAAGCTTTCCTAGCCCCCTAAAATTCCAAGATAATAGCTTCATAGATAAACAAATGAGACACTCAAAATCTCTCTTTGTCCTTTAGCTCTAGGTCCATGATCTTGTTTAAGGCAACATCTTCTTGTCCATTGAAGTTGATGCAAGAGTTTTCCCCAATTGGATGGTGGCTGTGGCTTCTTGAAGAGGTAGTTGTTCAGATCCATGCTTTGGGAAAGTCTGTTAAAGCTCAAGCTGGGATGCAGAGTGGTGGTAATCAACTCTTTTTTATTGTTATTGGTTGTTATGTTTATGCTCAGCATTACAATCTGGGGATAATCAGCTCATTTTGATTATTTGGGTACAATCTAGTTGTTAAAGGTTTGCTCAGCATTAATCTGCTTGCTGTTTAGAAGATTGTTTTGTTTAGCATTAATCTGGCTGTTTTGTTCTTTGCAATGGCTGCAACTAGATTGTTTTGTTCACTGCAATGGTTGCTATGCATATGCTCAGCATCTCAAAGTGGTGGTAATCAACTCATTAGCTGCAACTAGTTTGTTTTGTTCACTGTAGTTGGGCTCAACTGTTGATAGGTGGAACATTCATGTTGTTGTTTTGTTTTGCTTTGTGTGTTGGTTTCTTGCCAGCTTGGAGCTTAAACTAGCTCCAAGCTCCTCTTTATTGATGTATTCTATCATACTTTGTATGTTTCTTATCAATAAAGATTTATTTTGCCGATCAAAAAAAAAAAAAAAAAAACATCACCTTTGTTCTATAATTTGGGCAACGCTTCCCTCCAAGCTCCATTATGCAAAATCAACCAGAGGTGTTGTTAGGCTTACGGGAGTTATCTTGATAATTTGAATTGTTCATATCAAATGATCTGTTGAGATTATAAAAAATCAAATTAATTGGACAACTATTATCATAAATTTAGAACACATTTGTCATTTAAAATAAATAATTACAATTATAATTATAAATAATTTATTATTTTAAAGACAAATATAATATAATAACACATCTACAATAATCAAAATAAATCATTTTTTTGTAAGAATAATATTTTCAATAAGCCTTTTAATATAAACGGTTTAAATCATGAAAACGAATTCCATGACAGCCCACAAAACCCAACAACACTTCCAATTGGCAGGAAAATGTTGCCCTTATAATTTAATTTTGTGTAATTAATCTCTCCTTTAATTTTAAAAGTGAATTGGTTTGAAATTGAAAAGGTAAATTACAAATACACTCTCTGAAATTTGCTTAAAATATGAATTGTCCTTTGTGATTTGAAAAATTATAAATACTTCCCTGTCATTATTTTTTATTTAATAGAATTATTTAAAAAGTGAAATTTCTAACTGTTCACCTATACAATAATAAAATTATCTGAATTATTAATTGAAATAAAATTTTAACATTATTAAAAATTGTTAATTAACTTGATGATTTATTAATAAAATGACATATTTGTTATGAAATTAAAAATTTTAAGGGATATAATGTAATTTCTAAATCTATAAGAATAGTTTATAATTTAAGTAAACTTCAGAGATATGTTTGTAATTTACCCAAATTGAAAATGCATCAAACCAACCTTGACAGTGACATTCTCATGCTTTACAAAATCCCATGCACGTCAAAGTTGGTGGTTAATTACCTAAATTATATTAACAATGGTGATACTGTGGCGAAAAAATAAAAGAAAAAAGAAAAGAAAAAAAAGAAAAAGAAAAAAGGAAGGTTCAACGAAAAATATCTCAAATTATTTATTGGTTGACTAATCAACCAATCCTAAATTTTTTCGATCATATCCAGCCAATTGTCCAGTCACAACTTTGAGACAGTTTTTCATACAAATATTTTGTGGCTCATACTATTTTTGGAATGATATAAGACAAAAATTAAAGCGGTAAATATAAAAAATAAAATTAAACTCATAAAAATATAAATAATTTAGGCATTAAATTGTGCAAATAACTGTTCTATTTTCATGAGTTTATAATTATTTTTCTTACTTTCCTACTTTTTTATTTTTTTTTTAATTTTTATATTTCCCCTAAATAAAATATATTAACAAAAGATCTAATAACTGAGCAAATGACAAAGACAAACCCCTCATTTATTTAACTCAAACCATCAAAATAAATTCAGGCTATAGGTCCATTTTTTAATTTTTTGGGTAATTAGGCACAAGCTCTAATCTCTTTAGATTAAAATGATACAATTTGTCTAAAATGACAACTATTTGTTGAAGTCAAATTAACCCATTTTCTTAAAGTCGCCCTATTTGTCAATCTACTATAATTCACCAACCATATTTGTCTATCTGTTAAAATTCATCAAATTAATTATATGTTGAAATGTGACATATATTACATTCAATACCCTATTTGTTAAATATCTCACATTTCTCTATATCACCACCACCATCTACTGCCACCAATCAGCATCGCAAGCAAATTCTTTGGACAATTTTCCAGTGACTTTTTTGAAGTCGGCAAAATTTTTCAGCGACTTTTTCAGCCTGTTCTTATCACCAAATAAGATTTTCTTTTGGATCTAATGCTTTATATACTCTTTAAGATGAGCTTTTCACCAATCATCTCTTTAAAAAAAATAATAAATAAATAAATAAATCTAAGAAGATATAGGGGTAATAATGGCCTGATTTGGAATGAAATTAGGATCAATGCATTGCCTACACTTCTATAAAAATTGGAATTAAATGAAACCATTAAAATTACGGAACCAATCCAAATCAAGAGCATCGCTATCAACCAAATTACTCTCATAACATTCACTAGTTGAGCAAAAACATAACATTAATCTGCCATGATTTTTCGAAAGGTGATGGTAAATGCACCAATTAGTGTACTAACTAGTATACCAATATTAGTTATGACATTATTATTGACCCCACTATTATAAAAATTACAACAGCTCTGCTACAGAGCCCGAAAGGGTTTCGAGCCAAATTTGGCTCGAATTTGAGAAGGAGGAGGAAGAAGAAGAAGAAGAAGAGAAGGAGAAGCAGAACTGGAGGGGGCCCTAAAAATAGGGCTGGAGGCGGAGGCGAAGGTGGAGGCGGGCGGAGGCAGAGGCAGAGGCAGAGGCAGAGGCGACGATCGGCCGACGACCGACGAGCTGCGACGATTGGCCGACGAACGACGACGAGCTTCCATCTCTCCCCTCTATTTCTCTCTCGCGCCTCTGCTTCTCAGGTTCAAAACGAAGAAGAAGTAGAAAAGAAAGAAGAGGAAGAAAGAAAAAAAAAAATCAAAACCCAAAACGACGTCGTTTTGGGTTTTGAGCCAAATTCGAGCCACTAATTTCGGGCCTTCAAACATTATTCAAATTACAAATACTAAAAACCTTTTAAATTATATCACATTATTAATTGATACACTAATTAATGCATATAACATTATTCTTTTTCGAAACATAAATTTTCAAAACATAAGCATGCATATCATTCTACCATTAACTTAAACAAATAATAATATCTAACAAATAAATGTATATAGTTTAAATTATATAGTTCAGCTCAGTTTAAATTCAGAACTACAAACCTAAATTCGAAATCGATTCACAAATATTGATTTCTCAATTTTGTAAATCAGTACCAAATCACGAATTAAAAAAATGAAACCAGACTTATTGGATTGATTTGAACCAGTAGGTTTGCCAAATTTTTTCATTTACTTACTCACTGGAAGATATATTTGAATTCACAAGAAGTGGGTCCACCACCTCAACCCTAGCACCCTCATCAAAATCATCACCGTTGATCTGATCAATAACCAACACTAATGCCACGGCAAAGCAACCATCAAAGCCAGGCTTGACCAAAAGAGAGATTACGTCTTTCCCAAGCACCACATTCGTCGAAGCATCCACTTTCCGTTTAATCTCAGCCACCGATTGCTGCTTTCCATCCAAGATCGTGCAACATCGCTGCGCGAACGACCCTTCGATCTGGTACTCCTCCGGATTATCGTTCACCTCCACTGTCAAACTCGAATGTCCGATTATTGACGACCTCTTCACGCTGAAGATCGGTTTCTGACCGTCCGTTCTCTCTCCCACGAAACCTTCCCACCGGTGATGCAGACTCAGCCTCTGCTTCAGAACAAAAGATAAAAACACCATTATCAACATATATTGACTAACTCGCCGAGTTGACTCGGATCATTCTAAATGACGAGTCACGACCATTCACTGGAATGGTTACAGTTATCAGCTGCTTTCTTTTTCTTTCTTTTTTTGTAAGGTAAACTAATAAAAGGGTTATTTACAAAATTCCCTCAAACTATTAGCAAATAGGAAAATATTATGTACACATTCGACATATCATATGCATATTTAATTATAATTTGAGTCAATAATTATTATATTATTAATTATGATATATTGTGATATCGACTATGATAAAATTTTATTATAGGCCAATTTGGGAACTTGGTTAAAAGTATTTAACTTTTAACATATTTTGAATTACATCACCTCTCTACTTTTTTATACTTTTTTTCAAAAAAGATTCAAAAAATTCAAAAAGCAAATTTTTGACCAACTTTCCAAAATAATTCAAGAGTTGTTTTGTTATACTTCTCTCGTAACATTTAGCCTTCATTTAGCATGCCAGACTTTTTGATTTTTTGATTATTTTAGCTACAAAGAGATAAAATGGATATTTTAGTCTAATAAGATAAAACATCACATCCAAACTATAATCATTTCATTTTTTCTCTCATAAAAGTCAAACAAGTCAAAAAACCTATATCAAACGAGACTTTTAACACCAGGTTAAAATAGTTACAAAGTTAAAAAATTAAAAAGTCAACCCACATCCCAAACGAATCCTTAGTTATGACTCAATTTTATTTTATTTTATTTATTTATTTATTTTTAGGACTCCTATGATATTGAGATATACCATTTTTAATAATCAACCTACCAAATGACATAACTTACATATAAGTGTATACCATAATATTTTCCTAACAAATATCATTTTAAACGTTATACATGAATCTGTTTATTTTGATTTTTTAATTATAAAAATATATCAAATTCACTCCTAACATTACATTCAAATGAAATATATTTGTCCGATTTTGAAAAATCTTAACCATCAACTTGGAATAACTCAAAGTTCGTTAAGTGGTGCTACATGCACCAAATAATGTACTAACTAGTGTACCAATACTATTTATGATATTATTGCTGATTTCACTCATTAATTACATTACAAATACCAAAAACTTCTTAAATTATGTCATATCATCAATTAATATACTAGTTGATATATTAATTGATATATATAGTATTATTCAAGTACGTTCGAGAATTGTAGATATCACCGTAAATTCAAATCCAACACAAATCAATCGAACACGGTTTTTTAAATTGATTTTCTTCATTGCATTTGTCCAATTTTAGTATTCAAAATTTCAAATAAAGATGATAGGCGAGGTGAGCAACTCAGGAGTCACGATAGTTGCAAACGGTACAGTACATTAATGGCATGTTTGATTAGATGAATTAGAGAATGGGATTGAGATTATTAATTTGTAGAGCCAATTATCCTATATTTGTTTTAACATTTTGGTTTAGAATTATTAATCCAATAGATAATTAATCCAACAAATTTGTAGGATTATTAGAAATGGAGTAGGGGTGAGATTATTAATCTAATGGATATTAATTAAATTGGATAATGAATACAACACAAATTTAATAGAATTATTAATACTTCACTATTAGTTTTGTGAATCAAACATGATCTAAAAACAAATCAATAGCTGATTTATTATATTTTCTATATCTAAACTACTGTTAAAATATCTAGTTAGTTTTTCAACTATCAATTAACTTTACTTAGTCCTTAAAGTGCATAAACCTCTTTCTCTCCCTCTCCCTCTCCCTCTCCCTCTCCTTCCCTCCCCTGCAGGTCGAACGAAAATGGCAGAAAAAAAAAAAAGCCTAATGCCCAAAACGACGTAGTTTTGGGCATTAGGGGGATTAGGGGGCTCATTTTCGAGCTCTCAAGCATTATTCTTTAAACATTATACATGAATCTGTTTATTTTGATTTTTTAATTATAAAAATATATCAAATTCACTCCTAACATTACATTCAAATGAAATATATTTGTCCGATTTTGAAAAATCTTAACCATCAACTTGGAATAACTCGAAGTTCGTTCGGTGGTGCTGCACTAATTAATGTACTAACTAGTGTACCAATACTATTTATGATATTATTGTTGATTTCACTCATTAATTACATTACAAATACCAAAAATCTCTTAAATTATGTCACATCATCAATTAATATACTAGTTGATATATTAATTGATGTATATAGCATTTTCAAGTACGTTCGAGAATTGTAGATATCACCGTAAACGGCAGTGATTGAGGGCCCGAAATAGGGTGGCCCGAATGCTCCGAAATTCCATTTCAGGTAAAAAAAAAAAAGGAAAAAAGAAAGAAAAAAAGAAAACAGTTTCCAAAATTAGAAATTAGGGATATTAGGGACAACTTTTTTAGGGCCACCAATCATTTTCCTATTCAAATCCAATACAAATCAATCGAACACGGTTTTTTAAATTGATTTTCTTCATTGCATTTGTCCAATTTTAGTATTCAAAATTTCAAATAAAGATGATCGGCGAGGTGAGCAACTCAGGAGTCACGATAGTTGCAAACGGTACAGTACATTAATGGCATGTTTGATTAGGTGAATTAGATAATGGGATTGAAATTATTAATTCGTGGAGTCAATTATTCTATGTTTGTTTTAATATTTTGGTTTAGGATTATTAATCCAATGGATAATTAATTCAACAAATTTGTAGGATTATTAGTAATGGGGTAGGGGTGGGATTATTAATCCAATGGATATTAATCAAATTGGATAATGAATACAACACTAATTTAATAAAATTATTAATACTTCACTATTAGTCTTGTAAATCAAACATGACCTAAAAGCAAATCAATATCTGATTTATTATATTTTCTATATCTAAACTATTGTTAAAATATCTAGTTAGTTTTTCAACTATCAATTAACTTTACTTAGTCCTTAAAGTGCATAAAATAAAATTTATTTAATTTTTAAACTATCGATTGAATCTATTAAGTTCCTAAAATATTTAATTTAAATTTATTTAGTTTCTGAAAAGATTTAAAAAATAAAATATATACTCATAATTATTATAAATTAGTAAAAGAACCTATAAAGTTTATATTTTATTTCAGAAAAATCTTAAATTTTTATTTAGTTTTTAAAAGGTGTTTTATTTCACTACATGGTTAAATTAGTATCAAAGTTTGGCTTCTCAATCTTACCAATATTATTATACGAGTTTTAGACATACTAAATAAGTAAAATTAGAGAATTTAAATAGTAACATTCTGCTACAAATTACAATAGAACAAAATAATTCATTAATTAAATTATAAAAAAGAATTCAACGAAAAACTTAAAACAATTAGTAAAAAATTATAAGCAAAATCTAACATATAATACTAGATAAAGGTAAATAAATAGTCATTGTAGAAAATAAGTAAGAAAATAATATAAATAAATTACATTTACCCTTATAAAAAAAATTCACCATAAGAAGTGACACCCACTTTGCCAATCCAAAGTAAAAATTTAAGGTTTTTTTCGAAATAAAAATTTAACTAAATAAATCTTTTATTAATTTATAATACTTATGAGTTTATATTTTATTTTTATAATTGCTTCAAGGACTAAATATATTTGAATTAAATACTATATGAATTTAATAGATTTAATCCATAGTTTAGATACAAATAAGTAGACTTTAACTTATTTACTTTAGAGACTAAGTAAATTCGATCGATAATTCAAAATTAAGTAACCAATTTAACAATAATCTATACTACTTAATAAAGCAAACACCAAATTTAATGTCTTGAAGCCTTACAAATTTTTTACTTAATGCCAGTTACTCTCTTGTGAAAACGCATCTTTACAAAACTATACTACTTAATAAAGCAAACACCAAATTTGGTGTCCTGATGTCTTGCAAACTGTTACAAAACCACACCTTAAAATTACTCAACTTCCTCTCCAATGTAAACAAACAGTTATAGAACCACACCCTAAGATTACTAAACTTCTGATGTTGCAATTCTCTTTGTCTATGCAACTACCTCATCTTTGTAACTCCCTCTCTCTCTCTCTCTCTCTCTCTCTCTCTCTCTCTCAATTCAAATATATGTGGTGATATATTCTATACATACACGTGTATATAGACATTATAAAGAACAGGAGTCATGGGCATATATCAGAATCCAAAGATCATACATGTATTATGTCACTGCATTGAGTTGAGAGATTCAGAATCCAAAGATCAAACATGCGATCTATACTGCATTGGGTTAAGAGATAGAGGTAGAGTTTAAGAGGGAAGGGAAAAAGGGCACATAGTATGGTCTAAAGAATCAAATCTATAGATTGGCTTGAATTCTACTGCAGAAAAAATATTTGTCAGGAGATTTTTTGATTTGATGCACTTTTACTATAAAGTAAAAGTATTGCAAAACTTTTATTTCTAAACTACATTAACAGTATAATTTGTATATTTAAATTTGATAAAAAAACATTGGACTATTTTTTATTTTAAATTTATAATTGGTATTTCAATTGTAATACATCTCTATACAGTTTATGTTTTTTCTTTTACTAGAATTTTAGTAGGAAAATATGCTCAAACAAGCATTATTCAATAAATAAATAAATAAAACATATAATCAAACAAAAAAATATTATCAAAAAGGGGGTGTAGTTTATAATCAATCAAATATAAAACAAAAATCACAACAAAATTTAATCCATAAGGTATAAAAAAATGTAATTTTTGAGAAATTGAAATTAGTGAAATAAGCAATCCAATATTAAACAAAATTGATACAAAATATAATCTATAAAAAATTTCATGTGCCACCCAAAGTGTAATAAACTAATCAATACCCATTTGTTAAGACCAGAAACTGACACAACCCATGTCCTCAGATTTAATTTACTGTTTGGTTTATAGATTCATTGTTAGTATAAATTGACTCAGCGAGTCACAGTGAGCTAGGTTACCTTTCGGCGGACAGTGAGGAGGCACCTGCCAGAAGCGTCCATGAGGACGAGTTCAGCCCTGTCGTGAGTGTCGGGTCTATACGAGTCGACTCGGAAGACGAGGTCTCCTTTGCAATCATAGACAGCGAAGCCATCGCTAGAGAAGGAAAGAGAGGTTTTGAAAACGGTGAGATGGGTTTCTTCTCCGTATAAGAATCCTTCTTCAATAACAACCCCACCTTTCATTTTTAATTCACAATCTTTCAGGGTTTTTGAAGATTTTCAATCCGATCTCGTTCTGGTTGTGTGCGCTTGTGAAATTGTATATCTCTCGGAGTGAGAAAATGTTATAAAGAGAATATGCACAGGTTTGGTTATGGTGTGCAACTTACACCTTACACCTTATAGGCATGTTTGATTGGGTGGATTGAAGTATGGGATTGGGATTATTAATCCGTGGGCCCAATAAATTAGTGTGGTATTAGTTATCCCACCCCTACCCCATTACTAATAATCCTACAAATTTGTTGGATTAATTATCCATTGGATTAATAATCCTAAACTAAAATGTCAAAACAAACATAGGATGATTGGGCCCACGGATTAATAATCTCAATCCTATGCTTTAATCCTTCCAATCAAACATGCCATAAACTTACACCTTACACTTAGACCTTTTGTAAAAAATTAAACCTTACACTTACACCTTTTTTGAGGTTGCACACCATATGCAACCCACTTACACCTTACACTTACACTTACACCTTATACTTATACTTACACCTTACACTTACACTTTTTGTGTAAGTGGCACATGGTGTGCACTTGGACACTTAAGAAAACTCCAATATGTACATACTTCAAGATGGAAGATGTTATTTTATTAGCAAAATTATATTACGATTAAGGTTAGGTCTTAAAAAAATTAAAAAATTATTATTTTATTTAAGTTACATTACTTTTTTATCATATCACTTTAAATTCAATTCATATTTTATAAAAACTTAAAAAATACACTTATTTAAAACATTTCAAATAACACCTTGAAAGTTGTCGTTGTTCTATCAGGTGGAATTCTTGACTTTACTTTCACTATGGGTTGGTTTAGGGAATGGGTTGGATTTTTGATTTTATAATTTTTTGGTTATTTTAGCATGTGATCAAAAGTCTCGTTTGGAAATTTTATTTTGACTTTTTGTTTTGACTTATTATTCTAAAAAACTTTGTAACTAAAATAATCCCAAACTCAACCCAACTCATCTATCCACCACGGAGGCTATACGTTAACAGGTAGCTACAAGACCATTTAGCCAAATAGAGGTGCCAAACTCAACCTAAACTAGTGAACCCGTCTAATTATATGCATTTAAAATCAATAAATGTACTTAAATGAATTGTTCATTATCAACCCAATTAAAATTGGAGTTAGGGTTCCTGCTGTGCCTTAAGACAGAACAGGCTATTGTGAGGTCCATTAGGGACGTGTCTTGAATCTTTTTTGATGATTCGAACCATTCATATTGTAAGGTTCATCGAATAGATCATTAATACAAAAAATCAAGTAAATTGAGCAATTGTAACCTCATAATAAGAGCACATTTATTTTTCAAAAAATAAACAGTTAAAATGATTTTAATTATTATTTTTAAAACAATTAAGACTTTATTATGGGTTTACAGATGTTCGATTAACTTGATTTTTTATATGAATAATACACTCGATAAACCTTACAATATCAATGGTTCAGATCATCAAAATACAGTAAAAAAATGCCTCCACGGGACCGCACAGCTGGGTTGTTGTGCTGTCCATTAAAATTAGATTTATTTGCGTTGGATATGGGTATCCATTTAAGTCTGTCTAAATAGGCACCACTTCTACCACTAATCCACTACCACTTCTTCTACCATCGTCACTTTACCACCACCACCACCACCACCGCCTCCTCCTCTTCGTTCTCCTCCTCTACCACCACTACCACCACTCCACCACCACAACTATTACCTCATCCTCCACAACCCCCATTACCACCGCCAACACACTATACCAGCCGCATCACTGCCACTCCATCACTACTACCACCACTACTGCTACTTTTGTTATTCTATGCCATTAATGTTATAAAAATATAAAATAAAAATAAAAATATTTTAAGAAAAATATAAAATAAAAAATAAAAATAGTAATATAGTAAAAAGAGATGAAGTAAATGGGTTGATTATGATCAAATTTCCTACCAAATAAATGACCAAATGTCTCACATGGATGTGGGGTTTGCAAAAGTGTAGGGTCCACACTCATATGAGACATTTGGTCATTTATTTGGTAGAAAATTTGGGGTCTATAGCATTTTTTTATCCAACGGGTAATGTTGGAGATACCAAATTTCCTACTAAATAAATTACCAAATTTGGAGTCTACCCACACCCATGTAAGACATTTAGTCATTTATTTAGTAGAAAATTTAGGATCTATAACATCTTCCTTAATCCAACTCGTATCTAATTCATCCTAACCTGTTTAAGCCCATTTATTAAGACGGGTTTGGATTAGGTTGCTTTAAATGCATAACCCATTTTGACCTGCCCAAATCTGTCCATACTCGCCCCTTTGCTACTTTTAGCCAAACTTGAGATCTTAGAGCACCTCCACCCGATACTTCAAAATTGATATTGTACTTCAACAGCTATATTTTGTATTCGTTTGGCATAACACTACAGTGCTAAAATAATCACAAAAAGACAAAATATGTTAAAAAGTTAGTAACACAAAATATCACATCTAAATTATAATTATTTTATTTTTTCTCTTACAAAAATCAAAAAAATCAAAAAATCTATTACAAATAAGGTTTTTTAGCCCCAGGTTGGCTTGGCTAAAAGTTAAAAATTATATTTTAATTTGTTTTTGATCACATCATCTCTTTACTGTTTACATATTTTTTTTAAAAAAAAACAAATAAAAAAAAATCATTTAACTTGCTTTTCAAAATAATCTAAATAAATTAAAAATAGAAAGGCAATCCACGTCTTGAATGAATCTTTAGCATCAAGCATGATAGCACCTAATGTGCCAAAAGTCGACATCGCTTTTAACAACACTCATTCCTGCTAAGTTTAACCTGAAGACATTTTTTTTTTTTTTTTTTTTTTCAAGTAAAAGTTGCAAACAGTATAATTTGGTACAAATTGTAGTTGTCATCAGTCCCACGTCATGTCATACCTTTTATTTTTATTTATTTATTTTTACCATCTATTTAAATGGCATCAAACTCTTTTAAAGACAAATTTATTCTAATTAATAAAATAAAAGAGTTTAAGTGATTGTTTGAAATGTGCTATATAAATATTTTTTTTAATTTTTTTGATTAAAAAAGTAGAGAAAAAAATGTATGTTTAGGATAAATTTTTAATTTTTCACGAAAAGATGTGTAATAAAATATTATAGTAAAATCAAAAGAACCATTCTACTCTTTTGACGTTTTGACTTTTGAATAATTGAATTCAAAATGTAAAATAATAATTTTTCTCTCTAGGGTTCCCCCCACAAACTACTCTTCAATAGTATAAATTTTTTAACCTTTTAATAATTTTTTGACTTTTTAACTTCGTTAAGTTATCCCAGACTAAACCTAAATTTTAAAAGTAATATAATAAGAAATTTTACATAGGTGAAGAACATTAATGTCAAATTGAAAAATTTAACATACTAGAATGTGTGTGTAGAAATGCTCTTATAAAAGGAAGATAATATTGGAGAGAAGTACTAAAAAATTTTTTTTTTTTTTTTTTTTTTTTCAAGTAAAAGTTGCAAACAGTATAATTTGGTACAAATTGTAGTTGTCATCAGTCCCACGTCATGTCATACCTTTTATTTTTATTTATTTATTTTTACCATCTATTTAAATGGCATCAAACTCTTTTATAGACAAATTTATTCTAATTAATAAAATAAAAGAGTTTAAGTGGTAGTTTGAAATGTGCTATATAAATATTTTTTTTAATTTTTTTGATTAAAAAAATAGAGAAAAAAATGTATGTTTAGGATAAATTTTTAATTTTTCACGAAAAGATGTGTAATAAAATATTATAGTAAAATCAAAAGGACCATTCTACTCTTTTGACGTTTTGACTTTTGAATAATTGAATTCAAAAAGTAAAATAATAATTTTTCTCTCTAGGGTTCCCCCACAAACTACTCTTCAATAGTATAAATTTTTTAACCTTTTAATAATTTTTTGACTTTTTAACTTCGTTAGGTTAACCCAAACTAAACCTAAATTTTAAAAGTAATATAATAAGAAATTTTACATATTAGGTGAAGAACATTAATGTCAAATTGAAAATTTTAACATACTAGAATGTGTGTGTAGAAATGCTCTTATAAAAGGAAGATAATATTGGAGAAAAGTAGAAAGAGAGGAGACAGGGACCACACACGGAGAAAAATCGAAGCCAGTGCATGAGATACGTTGTGTCTGTTTGGCAGAAATTATTTACAACTTATTTTAGCTTTCAGCTTAATTTAAGTTATTTTGATGTGTTTGGTTTAGCTTATAGCTTATAGCTTATAGCTTTGTGGAAGTCAGAAATCAGCTTATTCTTTGAGTGGGGCAGGAGATGCTTTAAGAATAAGCTGGAAATCAGCTTAAGCTGAAAGTTATAAGCTATAAGCTGTTCAGGCATAAGCTATAAGCACTTTCCCACAGCTCTACCAAACAGGGCTATTGTCGAATTCAATAATGACATAATTAACAAAAAAATAAAAAATAAAAAAACTAAAACAAATTCATTTTTTTATTAGTTAAAATACAAAAAAAGTAATTCTTTTTTATTTTGTTTAATTCTTTTTTTTTTTAAATCTATATACTTCAATACTACTCTTTATTTTACTTATTTATACACTTAAGCTGTTTAAAGAGCCTTCTAAAACTCTTCAAATATAGATAGTCTTAAAAATTTTAGTTAAAATAACTATTGTAATAGCTAATCCGTTAGAGTGACTAAAATATAATAATATTAGTGTACGAGTACGAAATAATCTTCTCGTATAATCTTTTTGATCAAGTTTGTACTCCTCCAAACGTCGTCGCTTTACTTCCTGAAAATGCAAACGTGAGTTAGCCGGCGGGTGTGTGCCGGAAACCTCTCCAATGCCTAAGTCAACAAATAAACAATAGACAAAAGATCTGTGTATTTAAGAGTCAAAATTGTGATACCTGTACATAGGTCCTGCTATGGGCTTTTATAGATTCTATGTGACACAATCCTAGTAGGACTCTTTATTCCTCAATGTAGAGTCCTCCTACGAATCACATCCCTAAGAGATAATGTTTATCCATTAACACGCTTCTCATTGCGCTTTCCTTAGCTTGGTTCCATCGAGCTTTACCTAGCTCGGTTCCTCCTTGCCTTTATAACACGACTCCCTATACCTCGGTTTAGAATACCAGAACTGAGCTAACCTCAGTTACTCATGACCAAGCTAACTAGGCCCAATGGTGAAGCCCATTCTACTCAGCCCACAGCTCGACTTACTTCTACTCAATTCTAGCTTGGCCCAAATTTACACATTTTACCCTCTCAATTGCCCATTAATGCCATCTGCAATGCATGATTTGGGATTATTCTTCTCCAGCCGAGCTAAAAACATTCAAGCCAACCGAACCCCCTTTCTATCGGGCTACCAATGAGTCCGGTCCATAAACGTCTTTTCAACTGCTCTGCACGTCTGAATCATTTTCTATTCTCTTGGACACGTGGCAAGCTCTCATTGGCCAAGTATAGCTGTCACAGCCGTCTTCGTACTCCAAAAATTTTGAACAATCCCGCCCATTCTATACTTTATACGAAAACCCTTGTTTTTTATCCAATTACTCTAATGTTCATCCTCTCTCTCTTGCCCTCTGAGCCTCCATTTTCACAACTATAGTACCTACAAAGCTTGTGCTTTCATTGTTATTCTTGCGGCTTTGATCTGCATCCCCCCATCTTAAAACTGTAAGTAGCTCAATCCCTTTTTCTTTTCGTTTGTATAGTCTAGGCAACATGTAACATAGTACACAAATGTTTTTCTCAACACACTCATATGGTTTTCACACAAATGGGTAAGAACCCTTTAGACAACGATCACACTCACTGGATTTGTAAACAATCTGTAATGTGATGCTTTCGATCCAAAATAACCCCACGATCGAGATAAGAACTTGTTTGCCATAGGTGCGTATTAAATCGAGCTAGAAGCCTCACCCAACGACCGAGCTAGAACTTCAAGCCATCCCTTGCGTTCACAACCGAACTAACAAACCAATCCTACTCAATGACCGAGCCGAAAACTTGGAGCCTCTCCTTGCGTTATAACCGAACAATGAACGGGCTGCATCCCATTCAACCGTACTAGGATTTACTTTTATTATCCTTCCTTTTTAGCTCGGCTCAATGATCTGGGCTTAATACTTTTTATCTCCACTTTGCAGACTTTGACTAGGTTGGCCAGGCACACCTTTGCACGCTCAAACGAGATACTCAGCGTCATCACAACACCGAGCTAGGACCCCGAGCTAATTTATACATAATTTTATTCGAAATGGGTAAATATCGGTTCCTAGTAAACTCACCTGGGGCCATTGTTGAATTCCATGAGGACTACAACATGCTCGATGATGTTCATCTTTCTTTAGCCGAGCTAGATACCATGCCCTGGGGAAAACCAGGTTTCGTTCCATTCACCGTAATATCCATTGTTGAGGCCAGTCTCCGATTCCCAGTCCAGCCATTAATATGTGAGTTCCTAAGGCAAACTAGATTATGCATGACTCAACTCAGCACCAACTCTTACCGGATAATAAACGGCATTGCCGAGCTAAACCGTCGGCTCGGTCTCAACCTCGGATTAGCCGAGCTATTCCATCAATACTCGCTCGGCCAAAATGACGACGGTTGGGTGTATTACTTAAGAATAAGAAGAGGTCAAGAGAAGATAATAAAAAATACTCCAGACAAAGACCTAAATGACGATGATTTTTTCTAGGTCTCAGGCAATTTTGAAGACCAAGAAACCCAGATACCGGGATATAATATTAATTGGAATAAGGGCACTGCCGGTAAGGATACCTCGGCTCCCTTTTTACTTTGCTATTCCATGTTATGATTTTTACACCGTGCTAACCGTTGCCTTTTCTTTTTTGCAGATTTAAACCACGTAAAGACTCAGTACCAATACGCAAATCAAGGCACCCTACGCGTCGCGCTGCGATACTGCCACCGGGGTTGGGCCGAACTATTGAACTTTGAGCCAACATACAGATACAATGGAAGGAGAAAGACCAGGGTAACTGACTTCCTTCTTGAACCATCACCAGAACTGGATCCAACTCTTCTCCAAATCAATCTTATTCCCTTAACCGAAGAACAAGAGATGGCAAAGCGCCGAGCTGTCCGAGCCCTGATCACCGAAACAACAACTCCAGCCAGCGGGGATCAAACCGAGACATCACAAGTTGGACAAACACAAGAGGCCGTGGTAGCCCTCCCAACAGCTCGGCCTTCGTCATCTCAGCCGAGTAAGCGCGTCCACACCTCTTCGATCGAGCAGCAACGATTGATCGATGAGGACCACGTCTTTTCTGAAACAACACCACTGAGCCCTAAGCCTATCCATACTGACCGAGCTAGCCCTTCAAAATGGGCACCAAAAATAACATACAAGAACCAAACTATTTCAAACACTAACTCGGTGGTTGCAAACAACGACCACACACTCGCCTTCAACCTTGCCAAAAGCTTGTGTCTGCCAGTCGACATGGAGCATCATGATCACCTAACCGAGATAAAGGCTATCCGCTCGGCAACCAAGTCGATGGTGCTGGTAAGTGCTTCATTTGTTTTGTTTTCCAACTCACATATGTTTGCTCGGTTTTAATCATATTTGCCATCTCTCCTTTCGCAGGCCATGCAGAAGAACCATGTTGCTCATAAGCACGTGCTAGAACTGCACAAGACAGCGCGGCTGGCCGTGGCAGATGCCAATGCCAAAACGACCGAGCTAAACGAAGCGAAGCAAAAAATGACCAAGCTTGAATCTGACATTGCTCGACTTACCGAGCTGGTCGACGCGGCGAAAGCGGAAAAACAAAAGGCTTTGGCCGTGCTAAAAGACCGCTATTTGCGCGAACTGGCCAAGCTTGAAACAAAAAAGATGCCGAGATCGCCGAGCTGAAGGAAAGCACGGACGATGCTAGGACTGTGGCTACAAATAAGGGGAGGCCACCTACATCATGCAGTGTGAAGCTGTTAAGGACATATTTTTCAAATGCGGATGGAAGGCAGCTATGTTAAAGCTTGGTTATGGTCAAGAAATCGAGGTCTTCCAGAACCCTCATCCCCACTTCATTCCGAGTTATATGGCGGACTGCCTAATGCCATTCAACAAAAATTTCTCCAAGTAGGGGAGGAAGAAGAGGCATCCCCAGAGCCCAACAACGCCCCAGCTGCTACCAATGATCCCGGTCTCCAAATCGCTTAGTCAGTTCGGGTGGAGCCCCCAATGCCCAGTACGGTTGAAAATGTGACCAACCTACCTACTGGAACCGGGCTACCGACTGGTGAAGCTCGAGTTGACGTGGATGCAGATCTGGACGATCTATTTGCCTGATCTTGTATTTTCTTCTTTTGATACCAATTTTTGAAAGCATTTGTAACCGGGCTGAAGCCCCATCTCTTGTAATGCAGTTTTAAATCTTTGAATGAAATCTAGTTTTTTGCTATTCTTTTTGTCCAGTTCATTTCCTGCTTCTATTTGTCTCTTAACTTTAATTGGCATGTCTGGAATGTTTTAGCCGAGATAACCATCCCAGTCCAAGAACATTGTTTACTACGTGTTGGTTATACCAGCCAACTTTCTCCAGTCGAGATCCTTATCTCGGCTGAAGAGAGCTAAATGTTGGTTATTCTTGCTAACCTTCTTCAACCTAGATCCTGATCTTGGCTAAATAAAGATAAATGTTGGTTATTCCTGCCAACCTTTTCAGCCTAGATCCTGATCTCGGCTGAAGAGAGATAACTGTTGGTTATTTCGGCCAACCTCTTCAGCCTAGATCCTGATCCCGGCTGAAGAGAGAACTGCTGGTTATTCCTACTAACCTCTTCAGCCTAGATCCTGATATCGGCTGAAGAGAGATAACTGTTGGTTATTTCGGCCAACCTCTTCAGCCTAGATCCTGATCCCGGCTGAAGAGAGAACTGCTGGTTATTCCTACTAACCTCTTCAGCCTAGATCCTGATATCGGCTGAAGAGAGATAACTGTTGGTTATTTCGGCCAACCTCTTCAGCCTAGATCCTGATCCCGGCTGAAGAGAGAACTGCTGGTTATTCCTACTAACCTCTTCAGCCTAGATCCTGATATCGGCTGAAGAGAGATAACTGTTGGTTATTTCGGCCAACCTCTTCAGCCTAGATCCTGATCCCGGCTGAAGAGAGAACTGCTGGTTATTCCTACTAACCTCTTCAGCCTAGATCCTGATATCGGCTGAAGAGAGATAACTGTTGGTTATTTCGGCCAACCTCTTCAGCCTAGATCCTGATCCCGGCTGAAGAGAGAACTGCTGGTTATTCCTACTAACCTCTTCAGCCTAGATCCTGATATCGGCTGAAGAGAGATAACTGTTGGTTATTTCGGCCAACCTCTTCAGCCTAGATCCTGATCCCGGCTGAAGAGAGAACTGCTGGTTATTCCTACTAACCTCTTCAGCCTAGATCCTGATATCGGCTGAAGAGAGATAACTGTTGGTTATTTCGGCCAACCTCTTCAGCCTAGATCCTGATCCCGGCTGAAGAGAGAACTGCTGGTTATTCCTACTAACCTCTTCAGCCTAGATCCTGATATCGGCTGAAGAGAGATAACTGTTGGTTATTTCGGCCAACCTCTTCAGCCTAGATCCTGATCCCGGCTGAAGAGAGAACTGCTGGTTATTCCTACTAACCTCTTCAGCCTAGATCCTGATATCGGCTGAAGAGAGATAACTGTTGGTTATTTCGGCCAACCTCTTCAGCCTAGATCCTGATCCCGGCTGAAGAGAGAACTGCTGGTTATTCCTACTAACCTCTTCAGCCTAGATCCTGATATCGGCTGAAGAGAGATAACTGTTGGTTATTTCGGCCAACCTCTTCAGCCTAGATCCTGATCCCGGCTGAAGAGAGAACTGCTGGTTATTCCTACTAACCTCTTCAGCCTAGATCCTGATATCGGCTGAAGAGAGATAACTGTTGGTTATTTCGGCCAACCTCTTCAGCCTAGATCCTGATCCCGGCTGAAGAGAGAACTGCTGGTTATTCCTACTAACCTCTTCAGCCTAGATCCTGATATCGGCTGAAGAGAGATAACTGTTGGTTATTTCGGCCAACCTCTTCAGCCTAGATCCTGATCCCGGCTGAAGAGAGAACTGCTGGTTATTCCTACTAACCTCTTCAGCCTAGATCCTGATATCGGCTGAAGAGAGATAACTGTTGGTTATTTCGGCCAACCTCTTCAGCCTAGATCCTGATCCCGGCTGAAGAGAGAACTGCTGGTTATTCCTACTAACCTCTTCAGCCTAGATCCTGATATCGGCTGAAGAGAGATAACTGTTGGTTATTTCGGCCAACCTCTTCAGCCTAGATCCTGATCCCGGCTGAAGAGAGAACTGCTGGTTATTCCTACTAACCTCTTCAGCCTAGATCCTGATATCGGCTGAAGAGAGATAACTGTTGGTTATTTCGGCCAACCTCTTCAGCCTAGATCCTGATCCCGGCTGAAGAGAGAACTGCTGGTTATTCCTACTAACCTCTTCAGCCTAGATCCTGATATCGGCTGAAGAGAGATAACTGTTGGTTATTTCGGCCAACCTCTTCAGCCTAGATCCTGATCCCGGCTGAAGAGAGAACTGCTGGTTATTCCTACTAACCTCTTCAGCCTAGATCCTGATATCGGCTGAAGAGAGATAACTGTTGGTTATTTCGGCCAACCTCTTCAGCCTAGATCCTGATCCCGGCTGAAGAGAGAACTGCTGGTTATTCCTACTAACCTCTTCAGCCTAGATCCTGATATCGGCTGAAGAGAGATAACTGTTGGTTATTTCGGCCAACCTCTTCAGCCTAGATCCTGATCCCGGCTGAAGAGAGAACTGCTGGTTATTCCTACTAACCTCTTCAGCCTAGATCCTGATATCGGCTGAAGAGAGATAACTGTTGGTTATTTCGGCCAACCTCTTCAGCCTAGATCCTGATCCCGGCTGAAGAGAGAACTGCTGGTTATTCCTACTAACCTCTTCAGCCTAGATCCTGATATCGGCTGAAGAGAGATAACTGTTGGTTATTTCGGCCAACCTCTTCAGCCTAGATCCTGATCCCGGCTGAAGAGAGAACTGCTGGTTATTCCTACTAACCTCTTCAGCCTAGATCCTGATATCGGCTGAAGAGAGATAACTGTTGGTTATTTCGGCCAACCTCTTCAGCCTAGATCCTGATCCCGGCTGAAGAGAGAACTGCTGGTTATTCCTACTAACCTCTTCAGCCTAGATCCTGATATCGGCTGAAGAGAGATAACTGTTGGTTATTTCGGCCAACCTCTTCAGCCTAGATCCTGATCCCGGCTGAAGAGAGAACTGCTGGTTATTCCTACTAACCTCTTCAGCCTAGATCCTGATATCGGCTGAAGAGAGATAACTGTTGGTTATTTCGGCCAACCTCTTCAGCCTAGATCCTGATCCCGGCTGAAGAGAGAACTGCTGGTTATTCCTACTAACCTCTTCAGCCTAGATCCTGATATCGGCTGAAGAGAGATAACTGTTGGTTATTTCGGCCAACCTCTTCAGCCTAGATCCTGATCCCGGCTGAAGAGAGAACTGCTGGTTATTCCTACTAACCTCTTCAGCCTAGATCCTGATATCGGCTGAAGAGAGATAACTGTTGGTTATTTCGGCCAACCTCTTCAGCCTAGATCCTGATCCCGGCTGAAGAGAGAACTGCTGGTTATTCCTACTAACCTCTTCAGCCTAGATCCTGATATCGGCTGAAGAGAGATAACTGTTGGTTATTTCGGCCAACCTCTTCAGCCTAGATCCTGATCCCGGCTGAAGAGAGAACTGCTGGTTATTCCTACTAACCTCTTCAGCCTAGATCCTGATATCGGCTGAAGAGAGATAACTGTTGGTTATTTCGGCCAACCTCTTCAGCCTAGATCCTGATCCCGGCTGAAGAGAGAACTGCTGGTTATTCCTACTAACCTCTTCAGCCTAGATCCTGATATCGGCTGAAGAGAGATAACTGTTGGTTATTTCGGCCAACCTCTTCAGCCTAGATCCTGATCCCGGCTGAAGAGAGAACTGCTGGTTATTCCTACTAACCTCTTCAGCCTAGATCCTGATATCGGCTGAAGAGAGATAACTGTTGGTTATTTCGGCCAACCTCTTCAGCCTAGATCCTGATCCCGGCTGAAGAGAGAACTGCTGGTTATTCCTACTAACCTCTTCAGCCTAGATCCTGATATCGGCTGAAGAGAGATAACTGTTGGTTATTTCGGCCAACCTCTTCAGCCTAGATCCTGATCCCGGCTGAAGAGAGAACTGCTGGTTATTCCTACTAACCTCTTCAGCCTAGATCCTGATATCGGCTGAAGAGAGATAACTGTTGGTTATTTCGGCCAACCTCTTCAGCCTAGATCCTGATCCCGGCTGAAGAGAGAACTGCTGGTTATTCCTACTAACCTCTTCAGCCTAGATCCTGATATCGGCTGAAGAGAGATAACTGTTGGTTATTTCGGCCAACCTCTTCAGCCTAGATCCTGATCCCGGCTGAAGAGAGAACTGCTGGTTATTCCTACTAACCTCTTCAGCCTAGATCCTGATATCGGCTGAAGAGAGATAACTGTTGGTTATTTCGGCCAACCTCTTCAGCCTAGATCCTGATCCCGGCTGAAGAGAGAACTGCTGGTTATTCCTACTAACCTCTTCAGCCTAGATCCTGATATCGGCTGAAGAGAGATAACTGTTGGTTATTTCGGCCAACCTCTTCAGCCTAGATCCTGATCCCGGCTGAAGAGAGAACTGCTGGTTATTCCTACTAACCTCTTCAGCCTAGATCCTGATATCGGCTGAAGAGAGATAACTGTTGGTTATTTCGGCCAACCTCTTCAGCCTAGATCCTGATCCCGGCTGAAGAGAGAACTGCTGGTTATTCCTACTAACCTCTTCAGCCTAGATCCTGATATCGGCTGAAGAGAGATAACTGTTGGTTATTTCGGCCAACCTCTTCAGCCTAGATCCTGATCCCGGCTGAAGAGAGAACTGCTGGTTATTCCTACTAACCTCTTCAGCCTAGATCCTGATATCGGCTGAAGAGAGATAACTGTTGGTTATTTCGGCCAACCTCTTCAGCCTAGATCCTGATCCCGGCTGAAGAGAGAACTGCTGGTTATTCCTACTAACCTCTTCAGCCTAGATCCTGATATCGGCTGAAGAGAGATAACTGTTGGTTATTTCGGCCAACCTCTTCAGCCTAGATCCTGATCCCGGCTGAAGAGAGAACTGCTGGTTATTCCTACTAACCTCTTCAGCCTAGATCCTGATATCGGCTGAAGAGAGATAACTGTTGGTTATTTCGGCCAACCTCTTCAGCCTAGATCCTGATCCCGGCTGAAGAGAGAACTGCTGGTTATTCCTACTAACCTCTTCAGCCTAGATCCTGATATCGGCTGAAGAGAGATAACTGTTGGTTATTTCGGCCAACCTCTTCAGCCTAGATCCTGATCCCGGCTGAAGAGAGAACTGCTGGTTATTCCTACTAACCTCTTCAGCCTAGATCCTGATATCGGCTGAAGAGAGATAACTGTTGGTTATTTCGGCCAACCTCTTCAGCCTAGATCCTGATCCCGGCTGAAGAGAGAACTGCTGGTTATTCCTACTAACCTCTTCAGCCTAGATCCTGATATCGGCTGAAGAGAGATAACTGTTGGTTATTTCGGCCAACCTCTTCAGCCTAGATCCTGATCCCGGCTGAAGAGAGAACTGCTGGTTATTCCTACTAACCTCTTCAGCCTAGATCCTGATATCGGCTGAAGAGAGATAACTGTTGGTTATTTCGGCCAACCTCTTCAGCCTAGATCCTGATCCCGGCTGAAGAGAGAACTGCTGGTTATTCCTACTAACCTCTTCAGCCTAGATCCTGATATCGGCTGAAGAGAGATAACTGTTGGTTATTTCGGCCAACCTCTTCAGCCTAGATCCTGATCCCGGCTGAAGAGAGAACTGCTGGTTATTCCTACTAACCTCTTCAGCCTAGATCCTGATATCGGCTGAAGAGAGATAACTGTTGGTTATTTCGGCCAACCTCTTCAGCCTAGATCCTGATCCCGGCTGAAGAGAGAACTGCTGGTTATTCCTACTAACCTCTTCAGCCTAGATCCTGATATCGGCTGAAGAGAGATAACTGTTGGTTATTTCGGCCAACCTCTTCAGCCTAGATCCTGATCCCGGCTGAAGAGAGAACTGCTGGTTATTCCTACTAACCTCTTCAGCCTAGATCCTGATATCGGCTGAAGAGAGATAACTGTTGGTTATTTCGGCCAACCTCTTCAGCCTAGATCCTGATCCCGGCTGAAGAGAGAACTGCTGGTTATTCCTACTAACCTCTTCAGCCTAGATCCTGATATCGGCTGAAGAGAGATAACTGTTGGTTATTTCGGCCAACCTCTTCAGCCTAGATCCTGATCCCGGCTGAAGAGAGAACTGCTGGTTATTCCTACTAACCTCTTCAGCCTAGATCCTGATATCGGCTGAAGAGAGATAACTGTTGGTTATTTCGGCCAACCTCTTCAGCCTAGATCCTGATCCCGGCTGAAGAGAGAACTGCTGGTTATTCCTACTAACCTCTTCAGCCTAGATCCTGATATCGGCTGAAGAGAGATAACTGTTGGTTATTTCGGCCAACCTCTTCAGCCTAGATCCTGATCCCGGCTGAAGAGAGAACTGCTGGTTATTCCTACTAACCTCTTCAGCCTAGATCCTGATATCGGCTGAAGAGAGATAACTGTTGGTTATTTCGGCCAACCTCTTCAGCCTAGATCCTGATCCCGGCTGAAGAGAGAACTGCTGGTTATTCCTACTAACCTCTTCAGCCTAGATCCTGATATCGGCTGAAGAGAGATAACTGTTGGTTATTTCGGCCAACCTCTTCAGCCTAGATCCTGATCCCGGCTGAAGAGAGAACTGCTGGTTATTCCTACTAACCTCTTCAGCCTAGATCCTGATATCGGCTGAAGAGAGATAACTGTTGGTTATTTCGGCCAACCTCTTCAGCCTAGATCCTGATCCCGGCTGAAGAGAGAACTGCTGGTTATTCCTACTAACCTCTTCAGCCTAGATCCTGATATCGGCTGAAGAGAGATAACTGTTGGTTATTTCGGCCAACCTCTTCAGCCTAGATCCTGATCCCGGCTGAAGAGAGAACTGCTGGTTATTCCTACTAACCTCTTCAGCCTAGATCCTGATATCGGCTGAAGAGAGATAACTGTTGGTTATTTCGGCCAACCTCTTCAGCCTAGATCCTGATCCCGGCTGAAGAGAGAACTGCTGGTTATTCCTACTAACCTCTTCAGCCTAGATCCTGATATCGGCTGAAGAGAGATAACTGTTGGTTATTTCGGCCAACCTCTTCAGCCTAGATCCTGATCCCGGCTGAAGAGAGAACTGCTGGTTATTCCTACTAACCTCTTCAGCCTAGATCCTGATATCGGCTGAAGAGAGATAACTGTTGGTTATTTCGGCCAACCTCTTCAGCCTAGATCCTGATCCCGGCTGAAGAGAGAACTGCTGGTTATTCCTACTAACCTCTTCAGCCTAGATCCTGATATCGGCTGAAGAGAGATAACTGTTGGTTATTTCGGCCAACCTCTTCAGCCTAGATCCTGATCCCGGCTGAAGAGAGAACTGCTGGTTATTCCTACTAACCTCTTCAGCCTAGATCCTGATATCGGCTGAAGAGAGATAACTGTTGGTTATTTCGGCCAACCTCTTCAGCCTAGATCCTGATCCCGGCTGAAGAGAGAACTGCTGGTTATTCCTACTAACCTCTTCAGCCTAGATCCTGATATCGGCTGAAGAGAGATAACTGTTGGTTATTTCGGCCAACCTCTTCAGCCTAGATCCTGATCCCGGCTGAAGAGAGAACTGCTGGTTATTCCTACTAACCTCTTCAGCCTAGATCCTGATATCGGCTGAAGAGAGATAACTGTTGGTTATTTCGGCCAACCTCTTCAGCCTAGATCCTGATCCCGGCTGAAGAGAGAACTGCTGGTTATTCCTACTAACCTCTTCAGCCTAGATCCTGATATCGGCTGAAGAGAGATAACTGTTGGTTATTTCGGCCAACCTCTTCAGCCTAGATCCTGATCCCGGCTGAAGAGAGAACTGCTGGTTATTCCTACTAACCTCTTCAGCCTAGATCCTGATATCGGCTGAAGAGAGATAACTGTTGGTTATTTCGGCCAACCTCTTCAGCCTAGATCCTGATCCCGGCTGAAGAGAGAACTGCTGGTTATTCCTACTAACCTCTTCAGCCTAGATCCTGATATCGGCTGAAGAGAGATAACTGTTGGTTATTTCGGCCAACCTCTTCAGCCTAGATCCTGATCCCGGCTGAAGAGAGAACTGCTGGTTATTCCTACTAACCTCTTCAGCCTAGATCCTGATATCGGCTGAAGAGAGATAACTGTTGGTTATTTCGGCCAACCTCTTCAGCCTAGATCCTGATCCCGGCTGAAGAGAGAACTGCTGGTTATTCCTACTAACCTCTTCAGCCTAGATCCTGATATCGGCTGAAGAGAGATAACTGTTGGTTATTTCGGCCAACCTCTTCAGCCTAGATCCTGATCCCGGCTGAAGAGAGAACTGCTGGTTATTCCTACTAACCTCTTCAGCCTAGATCCTGATATCGGCTGAAGAGAGATAACTGTTGGTTATTTCGGCCAACCTCTTCAGCCTAGATCCTGATCCCGGCTGAAGAGAGAACTGCTGGTTATTCCTACTAACCTCTTCAGCCTAGATCCTGATATCGGCTGAAGAGAGATAACTGTTGGTTATTTCGGCCAACCTCTTCAGCCTAGATCCTGATCCCGGCTGAAGAGAGAACTGCTGGTTATTCCTACTAACCTCTTCAGCCTAGATCCTGATATCGGCTGAAGAGAGATAACTGTTGGTTATTTCGGCCAACCTCTTCAGCCTAGATCCTGATCCCGGCTGAAGAGAGAACTGCTGGTTATTCCTACTAACCTCTTCAGCCTAGATCCTGATATCGGCTGAAGAGAGATAACTGTTGGTTATTTCGGCCAACCTCTTCAGCCTAGATCCTGATCCCGGCTGAAGAGAGAACTGCTGGTTATTCCTACTAACCTCTTCAGCCTAGATCCTGATATCGGCTGAAGAGAGATAACTGTTGGTTATTTCGGCCAACCTCTTCAGCCTAGATCCTGATCCCGGCTGAAGAGAGAACTGCTGGTTATTCCTACTAACCTCTTCAGCCTAGATCCTGATATCGGCTGAAGAGAGATAACTGTTGGTTATTTCGGCCAACCTCTTCAGCCTAGATCCTGATCCCGGCTGAAGAGAGAACTGCTGGTTATTCCTACTAACCTCTTCAGCCTAGATCCTGATATCGGCTGAAGAGAGATAACTGTTGGTTATTTCGGCCAACCTCTTCAGCCTAGATCCTGATCCCGGCTGAAGAGAGAACTGCTGGTTATTCCTACTAACCTCTTCAGCCTAGATCCTGATATCGGCTGAAGAGAGATAACTGTTGGTTATTTCGGCCAACCTCTTCAGCCTAGATCCTGATCCCGGCTGAAGAGAGAACTGCTGGTTATTCCTACTAACCTCTTCAGCCTAGATCCTGATATCGGCTGAAGAGAGATAACTGTTGGTTATTTCGGCCAACCTCTTCAGCCTAGATCCTGATCCCGGCTGAAGAGAGAACTGCTGGTTATTCCTACTAACCTCTTCAGCCTAGATCCTGATATCGGCTGAAGAGAGATAACTGTTGGTTATTTCGGCCAACCTCTTCAGCCTAGATCCTGATCCCGGCTGAAGAGAGAACTGCTGGTTATTCCTACTAACCTCTTCAGCCTAGATCCTGATATCGGCTGAAGAGAGATAACTGTTGGTTATTTCGGCCAACCTCTTCAGCCTAGATCCTGATCCCGGCTGAAGAGAGAACTGCTGGTTATTCCTACTAACCTCTTCAGCCTAGATCCTGATATCGGCTGAAGAGAGATAACTGTTGGTTATTTCGGCCAACCTCTTCAGCCTAGATCCTGATCCCGGCTGAAGAGAGAACTGCTGGTTATTCCTACTAACCTCTTCAGCCTAGATCCTGATATCGGCTGAAGAGAGATAACTGTTGGTTATTTCGGCCAACCTCTTCAGCCTAGATCCTGATCCCGGCTGAAGAGAGAACTGCTGGTTATTCCTACTAACCTCTTCAGCCTAGATCCTGATATCGGCTGAAGAGAGATAACTGTTGGTTATTTCGGCCAACCTCTTCAGCCTAGATCCTGATCCCGGCTGAAGAGAGAACTGCTGGTTATTCCTACTAACCTCTTCAGCCTAGATCCTGATATCGGCTGAAGAGAGATAACTGTTGGTTATTTCGGCCAACCTCTTCAGCCTAGATCCTGATCCCGGCTGAAGAGAGAACTGCTGGTTATTCCTACTAACCTCTTCAGCCTAGATCCTGATATCGGCTGAAGAGAGATAACTGTTGGTTATTTCGGCCAACCTCTTCAGCCTAGATCCTGATCCCGGCTGAAGAGAGAACTGCTGGTTATTCCTACTAACCTCTTCAGCCTAGATCCTGATATCGGCTGAAGAGAGATAACTGTTGGTTATTTCGGCCAACCTCTTCAGCCTAGATCCTGATCCCGGCTGAAGAGAGAACTGCTGGTTATTCCTACTAACCTCTTCAGCCTAGATCCTGATATCGGCTGAAGAGAGATAACTGTTGGTTATTTCGGCCAACCTCTTCAGCCTAGATCCTGATCCCGGCTGAAGAGAGAACTGCTGGTTATTCCTACTAACCTCTTCAGCCTAGATCCTGATATCGGCTGAAGAGAGATAACTGTTGGTTATTTCGGCCAACCTCTTCAGCCTAGATCCTGATCCCGGCTGAAGAGAGAACTGCTGGTTATTCCTACTAACCTCTTCAGCCTAGATCCTGATATCGGCTGAAGAGAGATAACTGTTGGTTATTTCGGCCAACCTCTTCAGCCTAGATCCTGATCCCGGCTGAAGAGAGAACTGCTGGTTATTCCTACTAACCTCTTCAGCCTAGATCCTGATATCGGCTGAAGAGAGATAACTGTTGGTTATTTCGGCCAACCTCTTCAGCCTAGATCCTGATCCCGGCTGAAGAGAGAACTGCTGGTTATTCCTACTAACCTCTTCAGCCTAGATCCTGATATCGGCTGAAGAGAGATAACTGTTGGTTATTTCGGCCAACCTCTTCAGCCTAGATCCTGATCCCGGCTGAAGAGAGAACTGCTGGTTATTCCTACTAACCTCTTCAGCCTAGATCCTGATATCGGCTGAAGAGAGATAACTGTTGGTTATTTCGGCCAACCTCTTCAGCCTAGATCCTGATCCCGGCTGAAGAGAGAACTGCTGGTTATTCCTACTAACCTCTTCAGCCTAGATCCTGATATCGGCTGAAGAGAGATAACTGTTGGTTATTTCGGCCAACCTCTTCAGCCTAGATCCTGATCCCGGCTGAAGAGAGAACTGCTGGTTATTCCTACTAACCTCTTCAGCCTAGATCCTGATATCGGCTGAAGAGAGATAACTGTTGGTTATTTCGGCCAACCTCTTCAGCCTAGATCCTGATCCCGGCTGAAGAGAGAACTGCTGGTTATTCCTACTAACCTCTTCAGCCTAGATCCTGATATCGGCTGAAGAGAGATAACTGTTGGTTATTTCGGCCAACCTCTTCAGCCTAGATCCTGATCCCGGCTGAAGAGAGAACTGCTGGTTATTCCTACTAACCTCTTCAGCCTAGATCCTGATATCGGCTGAAGAGAGATAACTGTTGGTTATTTCGGCCAACCTCTTCAGCCTAGATCCTGATCCCGGCTGAAGAGAGAACTGCTGGTTATTCCTACTAACCTCTTCAGCCTAGATCCTGATATCGGCTGAAGAGAGATAACTGTTGGTTATTTCGGCCAACCTCTTCAGCCTAGATCCTGATCCCGGCTGAAGAGAGAACTGCTGGTTATTCCTACTAACCTCTTCAGCCTAGATCCTGATATCGGCTGAAGAGAGATAACTGTTGGTTATTTCGGCCAACCTCTTCAGCCTAGATCCTGATCCCGGCTGAAGAGAGAACTGCTGGTTATTCCTACTAACCTCTTCAGCCTAGATCCTGATATCGGCTGAAGAGAGATAACTGTTGGTTATTTCGGCCAACCTCTTCAGCCTAGATCCTGATCCCGGCTGAAGAGAGAACTGCTGGTTATTCCTACTAACCTCTTCAGCCTAGATCCTGATATCGGCTGAAGAGAGATAACTGTTGGTTATTTCGGCCAACCTCTTCAGCCTAGATCCTGATCCCGGCTGAAGAGAGAACTGCTGGTTATTCCTACTAACCTCTTCAGCCTAGATCCTGATATCGGCTGAAGAGAGATAACTGTTGGTTATTTCGGCCAACCTCTTCAGCCTAGATCCTGATCCCGGCTGAAGAGAGAACTGCTGGTTATTCCTACTAACCTCTTCAGCCTAGATCCTGATATCGGCTGAAGAGAGATAACTGTTGGTTATTTCGGCCAACCTCTTCAGCCTAGATCCTGATCCCGGCTGAAGAGAGAACTGCTGGTTATTCCTACTAACCTCTTCAGCCTAGATCCTGATATCGGCTGAAGAGAGATAACTGTTGGTTATTTCGGCCAACCTCTTCAGCCTAGATCCTGATCCCGGCTGAAGAGAGAACTGCTGGTTATTCCTACTAACCTCTTCAGCCTAGATCCTGATATCGGCTGAAGAGAGATAACTGTTGGTTATTTCGGCCAACCTCTTCAGCCTAGATCCTGATCCCGGCTGAAGAGAGAACTGCTGGTTATTCCTACTAACCTCTTCAGCCTAGATCCTGATATCGGCTGAAGAGAGATAACTGTTGGTTATTTCGGCCAACCTCTTCAGCCTAGATCCTGATCCCGGCTGAAGAGAGAACTGCTGGTTATTCCTACTAACCTCTTCAGCCTAGATCCTGATATCGGCTGAAGAGAGATAACTGTTGGTTATTTCGGCCAACCTCTTCAGCCTAGATCCTGATCCCGGCTGAAGAGAGAACTGCTGGTTATTCCTACTAACCTCTTCAGCCTAGATCCTGATATCGGCTGAAGAGAGATAACTGTTGGTTATTTCGGCCAACCTCTTCAGCCTAGATCCTGATCCCGGCTGAAGAGAGAACTGCTGGTTATTCCTACTAACCTCTTCAGCCTAGATCCTGATATCGGCTGAAGAGAGATAACTGTTGGTTATTTCGGCCAACCTCTTCAGCCTAGATCCTGATCCCGGCTGAAGAGAGAACTGCTGGTTATTCCTACTAACCTCTTCAGCCTAGATCCTGATATCGGCTGAAGAGAGATAACTGTTGGTTATTTCGGCCAACCTCTTCAGCCTAGATCCTGATCCCGGCTGAAGAGAGAACTGCTGGTTATTCCTACTAACCTCTTCAGCCTAGATCCTGATATCGGCTGAAGAGAGATAACTGTTGGTTATTTCGGCCAACCTCTTCAGCCTAGATCCTGATCCCGGCTGAAGAGAGAACTGCTGGTTATTCCTACTAACCTCTTCAGCCTAGATCCTGATATCGGCTGAAGAGAGATAACTGTTGGTTATTTCGGCCAACCTCTTCAGCCTAGATCCTGATCCCGGCTGAAGAGAGAACTGCTGGTTATTCCTACTAACCTCTTCAGCCTAGATCCTGATATCGGCTGAAGAGAGATAACTGTTGGTTATTTCGGCCAACCTCTTCAGCCTAGATCCTGATCCCGGCTGAAGAGAGAACTGCTGGTTATTCCTACTAACCTCTTCAGCCTAGATCCTGATATCGGCTGAAGAGAGATAACTGTTGGTTATTTCGGCCAACCTCTTCAGCCTAGATCCTGATCCCGGCTGAAGAGAGAACTGCTGGTTATTCCTACTAACCTCTTCAGCCTAGATCCTGATATCGGCTGAAGAGAGATAACTGTTGGTTATTTCGGCCAACCTCTTCAGCCTAGATCCTGATCCCGGCTGAAGAGAGAACTGCTGGTTATTCCTACTAACCTCTTCAGCCTAGATCCTGATATCGGCTGAAGAGAGATAACTGTTGGTTATTTCGGCCAACCTCTTCAGCCTAGATCCTGATCCCGGCTGAAGAGAGAACTGCTGGTTATTCCTACTAACCTCTTCAGCCTAGATCCTGATATCGGCTGAAGAGAGATAACTGTTGGTTATTTCGGCCAACCTCTTCAGCCTAGATCCTGATCCCGGCTGAAGAGAGAACTGCTGGTTATTCCTACTAACCTCTTCAGCCTAGATCCTGATATCGGCTGAAGAGAGATAACTGTTGGTTATTTCGGCCAACCTCTTCAGCCTAGATCCTGATCCCGGCTGAAGAGAGAACTGCTGGTTATTCCTACTAACCTCTTCAGCCTAGATCCTGATATCGGCTGAAGAGAGATAACTGTTGGTTATTTCGGCCAACCTCTTCAGCCTAGATCCTGATCCCGGCTGAAGAGAGAACTGCTGGTTATTCCTACTAACCTCTTCAGCCTAGATCCTGATATCGGCTGAAGAGAGATAACTGTTGGTTATTTCGGCCAACCTCTTCAGCCTAGATCCTGATCCCGGCTGAAGAGAGAACTGCTGGTTATTCCTACTAACCTCTTCAGCCTAGATCCTGATATCGGCTGAAGAGAGATAACTGTTGGTTATTTCGGCCAACCTCTTCAGCCTAGATCCTGATCCCGGCTGAAGAGAGAACTGCTGGTTATTCCTACTAACCTCTTCAGCCTAGATCCTGATATCGGCTGAAGAGAGATAACTGTTGGTTATTTCGGCCAACCTCTTCAGCCTAGATCCTGATCCCGGCTGAAGAGAGAACTGCTGGTTATTCCTACTAACCTCTTCAGCCTAGATCCTGATATCGGCTGAAGAGAGATAACTGTTGGTTATTTCGGCCAACCTCTTCAGCCTAGATCCTGATCCCGGCTGAAGAGAGAACTGCTGGTTATTCCTACTAACCTCTTCAGCCTAGATCCTGATATCGGCTGAAGAGAGATAACTGTTGGTTATTTCGGCCAACCTCTTCAGCCTAGATCCTGATCCCGGCTGAAGAGAGAACTGCTGGTTATTCCTACTAACCTCTTCAGCCTAGATCCTGATATCGGCTGAAGAGAGATAACTGTTGGTTATTTCGGCCAACCTCTTCAGCCTAGATCCTGATCCCGGCTGAAGAGAGAACTGCTGGTTATTCCTACTAACCTCTTCAGCCTAGATCCTGATATCGGCTGAAGAGAGATAACTGTTGGTTATTTCGGCCAACCTCTTCAGCCTAGATCCTGATCCCGGCTGAAGAGAGAACTGCTGGTTATTCCTACTAACCTCTTCAGCCTAGATCCTGATATCGGCTGAAGAGAGATAACTGTTGGTTATTTCGGCCAACCTCTTCAGCCTAGATCCTGATCCCGGCTGAAGAGAGAACTGCTGGTTATTCCTACTAACCTCTTCAGCCTAGATCCTGATATCGGCTGAAGAGAGATAACTGTTGGTTATTTCGGCCAACCTCTTCAGCCTAGATCCTGATCCCGGCTGAAGAGAGAACTGCTGGTTATTCCTACTAACCTCTTCAGCCTAGATCCTGATATCGGCTGAAGAGAGATAACTGTTGGTTATTTCGGCCAACCTCTTCAGCCTAGATCCTGATCCCGGCTGAAGAGAGAACTGCTGGTTATTCCTACTAACCTCTTCAGCCTAGATCCTGATATCGGCTGAAGAGAGATAACTGTTGGTTATTTCGGCCAACCTCTTCAGCCTAGATCCTGATCCCGGCTGAAGAGAGAACTGCTGGTTATTCCTACTAACCTCTTCAGCCTAGATCCTGATATCGGCTGAAGAGAGATAACTGTTGGTTATTTCGGCCAACCTCTTCAGCCTAGATCCTGATCCCGGCTGAAGAGAGAACTGCTGGTTATTCCTACTAACCTCTTCAGCCTAGATCCTGATATCGGCTGAAGAGAGATAACTGTTGGTTATTTCGGCCAACCTCTTCAGCCTAGATCCTGATCCCGGCTGAAGAGAGAACTGCTGGTTATTCCTACTAACCTCTTCAGCCTAGATCCTGATATCGGCTGAAGAGAGATAACTGTTGGTTATTTCGGCCAACCTCTTCAGCCTAGATCCTGATCCCGGCTGAAGAGAGAACTGCTGGTTATTCCTACTAACCTCTTCAGCCTAGATCCTGATATCGGCTGAAGAGAGATAACTGTTGGTTATTTCGGCCAACCTCTTCAGCCTAGATCCTGATCCCGGCTGAAGAGAGAACTGCTGGTTATTCCTACTAACCTCTTCAGCCTAGATCCTGATATCGGCTGAAGAGAGATAACTGTTGGTTATTTCGGCCAACCTCTTCAGCCTAGATCCTGATCCCGGCTGAAGAGAGAACTGCTGGTTATTCCTACTAACCTCTTCAGCCTAGATCCTGATATCGGCTGAAGAGAGATAACTGTTGGTTATTTCGGCCAACCTCTTCAGCCTAGATCCTGATCCCGGCTGAAGAGAGAACTGCTGGTTATTCCTACTAACCTCTTCAGCCTAGATCCTGATATCGGCTGAAGAGAGATAACTGTTGGTTATTTCGGCCAACCTCTTCAGCCTAGATCCTGATCCCGGCTGAAGAGAGAACTGCTGGTTATTCCTACTAACCTCTTCAGCCTAGATCCTGATATCGGCTGAAGAGAGATAACTGTTGGTTATTTCGGCCAACCTCTTCAGCCTAGATCCTGATCCCGGCTGAAGAGAGAACTGCTGGTTATTCCTACTAACCTCTTCAGCCTAGATCCTGATATCGGCTGAAGAGAGATAACTGTTGGTTATTTCGGCCAACCTCTTCAGCCTAGATCCTGATCCCGGCTGAAGAGAGAACTGCTGGTTATTCCTACTAACCTCTTCAGCCTAGATCCTGATATCGGCTGAAGAGAGATAACTGTTGGTTATTTCGGCCAACCTCTTCAGCCTAGATCCTGATCCCGGCTGAAGAGAGAACTGCTGGTTATTCCTACTAACCTCTTCAGCCTAGATCCTGATATCGGCTGAAGAGAGATAACTGTTGGTTATTTCGGCCAACCTCTTCAGCCTAGATCCTGATCCCGGCTGAAGAGAGAACTGCTGGTTATTCCTACTAACCTCTTCAGCCTAGATCCTGATATCGGCTGAAGAGAGATAACTGTTGGTTATTTCGGCCAACCTCTTCAGCCTAGATCCTGATCCCGGCTGAAGAGAGAACTGCTGGTTATTCCTACTAACCTCTTCAGCCTAGATCCTGATATCGGCTGAAGAGAGATAACTGTTGGTTATTTCGGCCAACCTCTTCAGCCTAGATCCTGATCCCGGCTGAAGAGAGAACTGCTGGTTATTCCTACTAACCTCTTCAGCCTAGATCCTGATATCGGCTGAAGAGAGATAACTGTTGGTTATTTCGGCCAACCTCTTCAGCCTAGATCCTGATCCCGGCTGAAGAGAGAACTGCTGGTTATTCCTACTAACCTCTTCAGCCTAGATCCTGATATCGGCTGAAGAGAGATAACTGTTGGTTATTTCGGCCAACCTCTTCAGCCTAGATCCTGATCCCGGCTGAAGAGAGAA
Source organism: Camellia sinensis (assembly GCF_004153795.1). NCBI lineage: Eukaryota > Viridiplantae > Streptophyta > Magnoliopsida > Ericales > Theaceae > Camellia > Camellia sinensis. The sequence continues at coordinate 1,891,494 of NW_021025545.1, read as the reverse complement.
CTGCTGGTTATTCCTACTAACCTCTTCAGCCTAGATCCTGATATCGGCTGAAGAGAGATAACTGTTGGTTATTTCGGCCAACCTCTTCAGCCTAGATCCTGATCCCGGCTGAAGAGAGAACTGCTGGTTATTCCTACTAACCTCTTCAGCCTAGATCCTGATATCGGCTGAAGAGAGATAACTGTTGGTTATTTCGGCCAACCTCTTCAGCCTAGATCCTGATCCCGGCTGAAGAGAGAACTGCTGGTTATTCCTACTAACCTCTTCAGCCTAGATCCTGATATCGGCTGAAGAGAGATAACTGTTGGTTATTTCGGCCAACCTCTTCAGCCTAGATCCTGATCCCGGCTGAAGAGAGAACTGCTGGTTATTCCTACTAACCTCTTCAGCCTAGATCCTGATATCGGCTGAAGAGAGATAACTGTTGGTTATTTCGGCCAACCTCTTCAGCCTAGATCCTGATCCCGGCTGAAGAGAGAACTGCTGGTTATTCCTACTAACCTCTTCAGCCTAGATCCTGATATCGGCTGAAGAGAGATAACTGTTGGTTATTTCGGCCAACCTCTTCAGCCTAGATCCTGATCCCGGCTGAAGAGAGAACTGCTGGTTATTCCTACTAACCTCTTCAGCCTAGATCCTGATATCGGCTGAAGAGAGATAACTGTTGGTTATTTCGGCCAACCTCTTCAGCCTAGATCCTGATCCCGGCTGAAGAGAGAACTGCTGGTTATTCCTACTAACCTCTTCAGCCTAGATCCTGATATCGGCTGAAGAGAGATAACTGTTGGTTATTTCGGCCAACCTCTTCAGCCTAGATCCTGATCCCGGCTGAAGAGAGAACTGCTGGTTATTCCTACTAACCTCTTCAGCCTAGATCCTGATATCGGCTGAAGAGAGATAACTGTTGGTTATTTCGGCCAACCTCTTCAGCCTAGATCCTGATCCCGGCTGAAGAGAGAACTGCTGGTTATTCCTACTAACCTCTTCAGCCTAGATCCTGATATCGGCTGAAGAGAGATAACTGTTGGTTATTTCGGCCAACCTCTTCAGCCTAGATCCTGATCCCGGCTGAAGAGAGAACTGCTGGTTATTCCTACTTGACGGAGGGTCCGAATGAATAATACAAACTAACTAATTAACTAACTATCCTAGCTAATTAATTATTACAAAACTCTTAACTAATTAAACAAATTAATTAAGCTACAAAACCAACTAAGTAGGAAAAGAGAGAAGCTGAATTGAGCTGCCATAGCTCTGCCTCGGAATGATGAATGATTCATGCCCGATCGCCTTGCTCGGAGATCTGTTGCCATGCCTCATGCTGCCTCTGTTTGCACTGTTTTGCACCTCTGAAAACTATGAAAATCTCTATGATGCTTCTAAACCACCTCATGGACATCCTGAGAGGCCATCGGCCAAATGGTATGGCCATCGGCCAAAGGATAAGGGTCATCGATCACTTATGAGGCTATCGGCCAAACATTGTTAGCTGATCGACACTACAAATAGCCGATCCGCCATCTCTTCTTGCAGACTGCTCCTTTTGCTGCAACAGAGTACAAACAAGGGCATGGCAATACATTTACAAGAAAATGTTGTGCAACTACACCTCTTATCATGTTTGGAACGCAAAGGAGTGTAGTGTTCAACTCTCGAGCCATAAATCACGCATTTCGATGCATGATGGCGAAAGAGGTCGAATTGCACAAATCACTATGGAATGAATGCACAAAAACATATGAATGCCTCACATTCTATCATGTTGGATCAAGATTGTCGGCGACTGAGAATTGAGGCACATTTCATCACTTCAAGTATGAAACGTCCCTCGTTTCTCGTGTTTGGCTTAACACCCAAACCAAACACAATGCAGTGCAAGGTGTGCCAAACACAATGCTAATGCAATATGAGCATGCAAGTATGCAATGTAACTCAAGCATGTGACAACAATACAATGGAGCAAACATGCAACAACATGCTATATGTCAAGCATGCAACAACATGCCACCACATACAACGTACCAAGTAATGTAACAAGCATGCAAATGTCATGCAACTCAAGCATGCGAGCATGATGCAATGTAACAACATTTGAGCAACATGGTAAATGGGCTTAAACTAAAAATGGGCAGTCCTCAGTCATGCCCATATCAGTGGCCAATGGTGATAAAATTAAGGCACACGAAGTATATACAAGCATGCACATGCAATGGCCCATCAAAGAGGCCTAAGAGCACAACCCTCAAGAAGGCTCAAAGAGTAACAAATGCGGAAGTGTAACAACACTAGTTGCATTGAAATAAAGTAAGAAATGATGCCAAATCATTCAAACAAAGCAAGTAAAGCATGCAAAGGTCCCAAAGCATGAAAGCTAATAAAGAGGACTTCGAAAGAGACATGCAATACATGGCAGATATGCGTGAACCAACCATGGACAGAGCTTAATTAGGTCTAAACAAAGACCAAAACATGCTAAGATGGAGGCTCAAATACCTAAGCAAGATGGCGTACATGCTAGGCCCAAACAAGGCGACAAATGCACAACCCTCAGAGGCACTCAAAGGGTGAATGAAATGAGAACATAACCATGCTATAAGCTCTGAAATGAAGTATTAAATGATGCGAAATCATCTAAATAGCTCAAAGATAGCATGCATGAGTCATCAAAACACAAAGCTAGCAAGGCCCATTACACTACAGCTATACAAAACATGAAGGATATGGCAAAGGCGACCCAAAAAAATCCTAGAACATGTCAAAATGATACTTATACATGCATGGAAGGCAGCCAAAACAAGCTAGCATGAAGGGCATAAGACATGATGCATACAAGGCAAATAAGGTGGATTACACTACACCTATTAAGACCAAGCATGGGATGACTTAACTAATAAAAATTAGAGTTATATCATGGTAAAATAACCCCAAAAACACATTGAAATGGTGGCTCGCAAGCAAAGGCATGAAGGCATACGCAATGGTTCATGTTAAGGCATAAAGGGGCAAACCCTCCAATGCATTGAATGAGTGATAAATGCAAGTGCATAAGCATGAAATATGGACTGAAATCACATAATAAATGATGCCAAATCATTCATATAGGCCAAGTAAAGCATGCTAGTGGACTTGATACACAAAGCTAACAAGCTAGGTTGAACCATGGCTATACAAAGCAAGTCATGCATGGCCAAAACAACCAATATCAGAGCTAAAGCATGTTAAAACATGGACAAAAGCTTCATAAAGTTAAGCCAAAAGCATGCTATAATGACATGTTACAACATGATGCATGTTAGGCTATTTCACGGAAATGCACTACAAGTGCATAGAGCATGCAAGGAGCTATTAAACCAAACCCTAACAGAGGTATGATATGGTAAAACAACACCAAGAACATGCTGGAATAGACTCAAATCAAGCTAGAATGACATGCTACTTCATGAAGCACACAAGACTAGTTTGTGTGATTTACACTACAAGTGCATTAGGCATGCATGGAGTGGCAAAACTAAGAAAAAACAGTGTCATGCCATAGCAAAATAACCACAGATACATCCTAAGATATGGCCAACATATACTTAACAAACATGCTCACACATGAGGCATTCAAAGCAAGTAAACAAGACACAAGGTGAGGGCTCCTATTTAAGACTCCAAAACCACCTTTCCACCACTGAAAATCCTTTCAGTGGTAGAAAGGTCATGCAAAGGTTGCAACAAGAGCCTAAAGGCATGGCTCAAAACAAGGCCTAACAAGGCCTAAGAGGGGGGTATATCACCCTAAACTAAAAAGTGACCTTAAACAAACCTTTTAAGCATGCAAAAATAGAACTTTTTCCATTAGAAAGCTAAGCTTAAAATAGCATGCAAGAAGGACTAAAAGCTTAAGCAAGAATGGGGGTTTTAAGGGATAGAAACTCACCCTTGAAGACCCTCTTCAAAACTGCAGCTCCAGCAAGCTTTTCAAGCTCAAATCAACCCAAGAACACCAAAAACAACTTCAAGAAGCCTCAGCAACACAAGCAATGTGTTTGAGTGTGTGTTTGTGTGTTAAACTAAGACAAAACTACACTCTTGAAGCACAAAACAAGAACAAAGAGAGATATAGATACAAAGCTATATCTATAACTCTCAGCCCATTTTTCTGAACCTCTGAAATGAAGGAGGAGCCTCTCCTTATATAGAAGAAGGGCAATGCAAAGCTTGTTCAACAAGCTTAAAAACGGCTTCATCCTTCCATACACGTGTATGGAGAAGGGATGTGTGGAAACCAGCTGGCTCAAAAGATCTGGCGTGAAATCTGCTGAGACAAAGTGTTTTGCCAGCCATCAGTTGTGGCCAGCAGTGCCTCGTTGATGGTCGGCAGGCTTCATCAATAGCAGGCAGGGGAAAATACAAGGCCAATAGGGCCAAAAGGTGGTCGGCAGTGCACTATGAGAATCATGCTGAAAGTTCCAATACATGGTCCAAAAATGGGACAGAAAGGATACAGGGTTTGGAAAACTCAAACCTGTGACGTTTCGCCGCAAAAGTCGAGTACTTCACGAGCAATCGAACTTGTGGCTGGATGTACTTGCAAGCACAACCAAGTCTTGAGGACGGTCAAAAATGGGGTGTCTACACATATATTTAAAAAATATTATACAATTTAGTGTAATATATTACGTAAATGTATGATAATTAGTTAAAATATTCTTCAATCCGCCAATCAACTAACAACCGCCCAAACCGCAATTTGTCAATCCGCTAATTTGCTAACCCACAATTCAATTTGTAATTTTACTCTCAAATCGCCCGAATTGCACCGCGCATACCCCTAGTGCTGATGCTGCCTTCATGAAGGTACGATTTATAATCAAGATATGTGAAGAGACTTTCTATTAATGCACTATATAATAATTAGGGTATATTAAACTCACTTTTCTGAGATTTCTTAACAATTATAGGGACTTTTTGTATAATTTCAATAATTACAGAAACTTTTCTTACTTTTTTTAACATTGTCAAGATTCTCCCTCCCACTAATTCAAGCCAAACGATGTTAATTTGGTCGTGCAAATGACCATAATATCATTTACACTTAATACCCTTTAATTGTAATTTATTAAATTATTATTTTATTTCTCAATTTTTTTTTTTTGGTATTTCCTTGACTTCATATTTTTTTCCTATTATAAGTTTTGAACTTTTATAAATTAGAAAAAAAAAATCAACCATTAACGAAATTAAGAAAGAATATCCATGTTTTTTATTTGAAATAATTTTTATATTTAATTTAATAAAAATAATTTAAATTAAAGAAACAAAGAAGAGATATAGATTTTAGATGTAATAAATAATAAATTTTTTGAGTATTCTATTATTTTCAAATAATTTATTTCTTAAAGTAAAACTCTATTTTAATTAGATGTAAGAAATGACAAATTTAAACTGTTTATTATTCTCAAATAATTTCTTTATCTTTCATTCCCTACATCTAATTTTAATTTATCGTAACGTGATTAGATATTTTTTGACTTTTATATTTATTTTTAAAATTTTTATTATTAAGGTGAGAATTATTGACTTATTTTTTAATGATAATTAAAATTTGAGAATAATATAGGATTGTGGAAAGATAAAAATAATTTTTTAAAAAATATATATTTATGAGGTAACATTTGGCAATTTTTATAAGTGAATTTTTTTTATTATAAATATGAAATGTTATTATGCTTATTTTTCTTAAAAAAAATTAATACACAAGTATGTATACAAAACAAAAGAAAATTTCATGTTTTGTAAGTTGTTATGGTATTGGGTGATTCTAGCAAACATTGACGAAAGGCAAAAAAAAATAACGATGAAAAAAATTGAAGAAAAAACATAGAGAAGAGAACAAATGATAATAATAATAATAATAATAATAATAATAATAATAATAATAATAATAATAATAATAATAATAATA
>NW_021025545.1:1869709-1885494 GCF_004153795.1 Camellia sinensis | reverse complement strand
CTGAGGGCTGAGTGATGTGAGAATCACAAATTAGAAAGGGTAGGGGAAATATACCCGGAGGAACTGGCTCCTCGAGATTTGAGGTCTTTCGTTGAACATGTCCGCGTGTCGTGTCTTCCGTTTTGCTCATCTCAACTTTTGTTTTGGGTCTTTTCCGAGCGTGTCTCGTTGTGTTTAGGTCGTGTACCCCTTTGTTTGAGTCCTTCCCGCTGTGTTCAGTTGTAGGCTCGATACCCCAGTTGAAAATCCTTTTTTTATTCTGAAAATCGTTTATGCTCAGAGTGCTGTGCCATTCTCTACATCTGTGCGAAGCAAAAGAAGAAGAAAGAAATTTGGGGCATCTGAGCGTGCTTCAACTTCAACTGGTTCCATCTTTGTGTTTCGTTTTGTCAGATTGGGCCGTTTGTTCAGGATTTGCTGTGTGCAGAATGAACCGAGTGTGGTGTTAGGGGCTGTATGCAGACTAATCCCCAACAGAGTATGGGCTGTGCGTTCAGTTTGAGCAGTGTGTTGCTTGGGCTGTTTTGTTATGAGGCCGTTTGGTTATCTGATCATTACAGTACAAATGCTCGATTTTTCAGACAACAGGTCAATTCCATTCACATTGAGGTGTAACATGATGTGATGCGATGCAATACAGGAGATATGTAAATGTAACTCTTTTTAAAACAAAAAGTTTGTTCATTTCATTACCTTTTTCAAGTACATAGCTTTGAAAACAAAAATCTACCTGTGGCAGTACAAGGTAATCTAACTACCAGCAAAAAAAAGAAAGAAAAAGAAAAAAGAGTACAAAAAAGAAGAAAAGCAGCAATCTGGATCATCATCAGTAGTCTCAGGCCCAGGGATCTGTCCTCACCCTCTTCCTGGACGAAGGTCCAGGAGCATCGTCATCAGCATCGCCATCTGAGCCTGACTCTGAGTCGTCTCCAGCCTCCTCAGATGACTCGGCCTCTGCCTCTGCCTCGGACTCATCATCATCATCATCATCGTCATCATCATGGGTCGGCGCCTGAGAGCCACTCCCAACATGAACACGCCCCGCCCTGGTACGGGGACGTACAACGTCTCCACGCCCTCCTCGAGCAGGAATAGAGGGCCCAGCCGGAGCGCCACCCGCCGGAGGAATCTAGAAGGGAGGCTAAAAAGCACAAAAGGCAAATACATCAGAATACTGTGAGCAGTGTATCAGTACAGAATGCAGTGTATGAGTACAGTGTGCAAATGCCGTGAGCAGCTTATCAAGTGTTGTGTTGTGTACTAGATTATGTGAAGCAGCTTATGAGTATGGTTTGAGGCCGTGATCAGAAAAATATACCGGAATACTATAGAGGGCCAAGAGGTCGAAGGTCCGCTGTAGCATCCCCATCATGGAGGCATTCTACTCCAGGGACTGCTGGGTGTACTCGGAGGACGCCTGCAAAAGTATCAAAGGCATCAGTATTCTGCGGAATATCAAAATAAACTGAAATAAAATGACAATGCAAGATGCAAGATGAAGTAGTACATACCGGAGGTAAGCCATAGAACCCGACCAACTCATGGTCAGCTGGAGGAGGAGCAAAGGGAATCTGGTACGCCCCCCCACCCTGCCCTCAGCATGTCAGTATAGTGGGCAGAGCTGGCCAGCTGACCCCCTGACCCCTCCGAGCTTCGCTCCTGCCACGGACACGAGCCGTCCTCGACGTCCCTGTCCCAGCTCATGCTCCAGCTATTGGCCCCGCAGGTCCCCCTCTCTCAGCTCGGCGACCACCGCTCAGAGGCCGCATAATGTAGGTCTGGACGTACTCTCTGAAGTCGTCCTCGCCCCTGAAGTCCCTCGTATCCCAACCGATCGTGTAATCGGCCATCTCCTGGGCGGTGAACCTCTCAGTATCTCTCATATGGGCAGGAGGTGGACCCGGGACTATCTGTTCCGGTAAACCCAGGGTCTGACGCAAGAAACGCTCGCCCAAGTACCAAGCCCGACAGACCGGGCCCTCCAACAGAATCCGACAACGAGCAGTCTCCCCTGCGACCTCATAGTGATCCCTCACCACAGCCGACAACGGAGCCCAGGGCTACTAGGTGATCTGCGGGTAAATATGCAGTTTGTCATCTATCTGTTATCAAACATACAGTGCTAAACAAAGCCTAAGCAAATTCTAAAGTCGAACATACCTCCGTGGCAGTGATGGTGTCGAAGTAGCGGCGGAAGAAAATAAAAGACTCCTGTGGTCTCCGCACGCATCGCACATCAAAGCGATGAGAAAAAGGGACGCCGAGTGGGGTCTCCACATCAGGTACTGGGGCAAGCCTGGGAAAGTAGGCATACACACACAACTGCAGAACAGATATAAGTATGACTATCAGATTAAGCAAAATACAGAATAAAGTAGGAATGGCAGAGCCGTGTGTTGTGCAGTGTATTGTACAGAGTATACAGTGTGTGCAGTATACAGTCTAAGTAAAGCAGAGTATATGTGTGCCGCGTGTGTAGTATATAGTCAGTGAGAGGTAGACCGTGGTGTGTGCAGTGTACAAAATACAGAAAACGTGAAGCATAAATGTAAAAGGGGAAGAAGGTGTACCTCCCAAGCTCACCAGTAGCCGCCAAGAAGCTGTCCACTGAGGGGGGAAGAAGAGCTCATGTAACCATACAAAGTGGCCAAGCCGGCGCCATCCCAGTCATAGCGGCGGATCCGCCTAACATCCACCAGTGCGCTCAACAAACATAGAGGCATGGTGTTCGCCCGGTCGGTGAAAAGGGTCGTCCCGAGCAGAAACATGATGAAGCCCCGCGCATACTGATCCACCTCCTCTGGGGTCATCTGCGCCTCCTCCGCCAAGGCTGGCTGAATCCGGAAATGGCTCTCGAACCAAGAGTACCTGACAAACCCTGCCCGGGCAAGGGGTGGCTGAGTGCCGAGCAGGTATAGCTGGGCGGCGTCCCACTCATCCATATCGGTGTCGAAGGGGATTGGATCACCCCTTACCCCGATGCCGTTGAGCATCGAGAAATCGTAAGGGGTCATCGTCATGTCCCCCGCGACGGAAAAGTGGAAGGAGTTGATGGTATCCCACCACCTCTCCACTAAAGCGGCAAGCAAGGGCCTGCAGGTCGTAAGCCGGCCGAACCCCCTGCAGAAGATGCCGAAACCGGCCTCGTCGATGATATGACTAACCGCGTCTGGCAGCTCTATGTACCAATCCCGAGCAACAACGTTCCCATACCCGCGGATGGTATGGGAATCCCCCTGTAATAAAAAAAACAACAACCACTCTTTAGCCCGACGTCCTTACTTCGGCTAAAGAGTACCAAGAGTTGGTTTAATCCAGCCAACCACTCTTTAGCCGATATCCTTACTTCGGCAAAAGAGTACCAAGTGTTGGTTTAATCCAGCCAACCACTCTTTAGCCCGATATCCTTACTTCGGCTAAAGAGTACCAAGTGTTGGTTTCATCCAACCAACCACTCTTTAGCCCGATGTCCTTACTTCGGCTAAAGAGTACCAAGAGTTGGTTTAATCCAGCCAACCACTCTTTTAGCCGATGTCCTTACTTCGGCTGAAGAGTACCAAGAGTTGGTTTAATCCAGCCAACCACTCTTTAGCCCGATGTCCTTACTTCGGCTAAAGAGTACGAAGAGTTGGTTTAATCCAGCCAACCACTCTTTAGCCGATATCCTTACTTCGGCTGAAGAGTACCATGAGTTGGTTTAATCCAACCAACCACTCTTTAGCCCGATGCCCTTACTTCGGCTAAAGAGTGCCAAGAGTTGGTTTAATCCAGCCAACCACTCTTTAGCCGATATCCTTACTTCGGCTAAAGAGTACCAAGTGTTGGTTTAATCCAGCCAACCACTCTTTAGCCCGATGTCTTTACGTCGGCTAAAGAGTACGAAGAGTTGGTTTAATCCAGCCAACCTCTTAGTTGGTTATTCCGGCTAACCTAGAGTAAATTGTTTGGTTATTCCGACCAAACATCCTGCAGCCTGGATCCTTACCCTAGGCTTAGGAGGGGTGTTGGTTTTTCCAGCTAACCTCTAAGTTGGTTATTCCAGCCAACCTAGAGTAAAGTGTTTGGTTATTCCGACCAAACGTCCTGCAGCCTCGATCCTTATCCTAGGCTTAGGAGGGGTGTTGGTTTTTCCAGCCAACCTCTAAGTTGGTTATTCCTACCAACCTAGAGTAAAGTGTTTGGTTATTCCGACCAAACGTCCTGCAGCCTGGATCCTTATCCTGGGCTTAGGAGAGCTAAATGTTGTTTATTCCGGCCAACATAGAGCTAAGCGTTTGGTTATTCCTGCCAAACTTCTTGATTGCCGCCCAAGTCGGGCAAAGACTTGTTACGCTTGGTTAGTCCTTCCTTCCAACGGTGCTAACTTTTGCCGAAGGTGTTCTGTCTGATATCACTGTTTGTATCGAATTCTACCTTGGTGTGCATCCCATCTTCCTCTACCAAGATGTGTTGGTGTACTCGCTCCATTAGGGCTTCCATAGAAAGAGGTGGCGTCATTGTTATTGAATCTCTCAATTTATGACCCACTATCAGACCTTGCTTGTACTGTGCAATAGCTAGGTTTGTAGGACAATCTGTTACTTGGTTGAAGGTCTCCCAATACCGATTGTCGTAAGACTTCAATGTTTCCTTCTTGCCCTTGCTAATGGAGAGAAGCTGGTCAATCTCCACTGGCGTCTTGGTGTTTGTTCTGAATCTGGTTACAAATGCCTCCGTTAGTTGCGCCCATGAGGCTATACTACCTTCTGGTAACCTTTCAAACCATGCTAAACCCATGCCGCCAAGGCTGGACGGAAACATGATACACATTAAGGGCTCGTTTCGTCGATACACGGCCATAACCTGGCGAAAATGGCTTAAGTGTATGTAGGGGTCTGACTCCCCCTCATAAGTTATGAATTTAGGCTGATGGAAGCCTAAGGGTAATGGTGCGTCCTCAATTGTCGGGATGAACGGTGAGCTCTGCAGCCTTGCTAATGCTTTGTCTGCTGGTTCATAGGCGAGGCGTGGTTCTGGAATTCCAACCTCGACACTCCTATGTGTTCTAGGAGCCAATTGTTGTAGTGAGGAGGCTCTGTGGGGGTCACGAGCCTGAGTGTCTTCTCTCCTTCGAGCCCTTTCAATCTTTTTTCTCTCAGGTCTGGAGTAGCGTGTCCTGGAAGTCTTTGATTGTGTATCACCCGACCTGAGGCTTCTACTTTCAGTTTGTGATAGTGTGTCATGATCTTCTGAGTGGCAAGAGTGTGTTGCCTCTGCTCCCCTCTTTTCTTGCCACCCCTTTGCTTTTTATCTCGCTCTTCATGAACTCTATGTCAGCCGCTATTCTTCTTATTACTTCGTCTTGCTCCCTTACGCGATCTTCGAGAACCTGATGATCCATCTTCTGCCTTTGTCTATTAGGGCTCCGAGAGCGGTGTGGACTCGAGCCCTGTCTTCTTCTTGCTTCTCTCCACGGATTCCTTCGCTGGGGATCTAATTTTGTCATGGGTGGGATAGAAGGTAAACCTTCGTGCCTCCCACCCCCTTTCGGAGTTTGCCCATCTATAGCAGATTGTGGCAAGTCTTCATTGTGCGCCATTGCTTTCAACTAGAGAGGCAAACTTGATCAAGAGGTTTTGCTCTTTGTGAATTTCCCACAGATGGTGCAAATTTTACGGGAAAGAAATAAACCTTCTCGTATAATCCTGTTGATCAAGTCTGCGTTCCTCCAAACGTCGTCGCTTTGCCACCTGAAAACACAAACGTGAGCTAACCGGTGGGTGTGTGCCGAAAACCCCTCCGATGCCTAAGTCAGCAACTAGACAATAGACAATAAGCTCTATGTATTCTAGAGTAAGAATTGGGATACCTGTCCATAGGTCTGGTCATGAGCTTTTATAGACTTTACTTTGGCACAATCCTAGTAGGATTCCAACTCTCCCTATGAGAGTCCTCCTAGGAATCACACACCCTACTCACTACCAACCAAGTGAGATGGTTTTGCACAATCCTAGTAGGACTATACTCTCCTTAGCAGAGTACTCCTAGGAGTCATACTCCTACTCACTACCAACCAAGTGAGATGGTTTACACAATCCCAGTAGGACTCTAACTCTCCTTAGCAGAGTCCTACTAGGAGTCTCATCACTACAAGCCAAGTGAGATGGCTGAACCTTTTACCTCGGTTATACATTCCTGCCTGAACTGATTTATCTCGGTCCCCTGCCCTTCGGACCGTGTGATTGAAAGCCGATCTAACGGATGCCACCCTGCCGAGCTATACACAACTCGGACCTCGCCATTGATGCTACCTCCTTTTAATAAGCTGCTGCAACCACACCGAGCTAAGTTACCTCGGTCATGCGCTATGTAATGATGTAGATGGCGCCCGGCTGAGTTATACCAAAACCGGCCGAGCTATACCAAGCCTGACATCCTTTCTCACCAATACCTCAGCTAACCACCTGGCCCACTTATTTCGGCTGACATCTTTACCTCAGCTAACATTGCGGTCAGCCAAGTTACTTCGGCTCTATGATACTTTAAGCACTACTATCAGTCTTGACTTCGAGATGACGCCTTGTAGAGTTATCGTTTAGCTCGGTCCTCTTTCTACCGATACCTCGGTCCATAATTCGGCCCAAACCCAAAATATGAGACGTCTTCTTGGCCTAAGATCGAGCTACACCAGCCCTTACGCGGTCCAACTCCCAAAAAAGACTCTTCCTAGCTCGGCCCAATTTGTTTACAAATTACCCTCTCAATTTAATTTCAATTTTTTGAGTCATAACAAAAAAAAAAATGTCATAACTAAACACAATATGAGACATAATTAAAGAATTCATGAGTCATAATTAAAACAATGTCACAACTAAAGAAAAAAATTAAGTATAACTAAAGAAGAAAATGATATAACTAGAAATGCATATTGTACACTCTTTTTAAATAGATGTATATTAAAATTTCACATGCATAAATAATGCACTAATAATTTAAATTTTCAACTTTCTTACAATTATATGTTATGAGTACAATTGAAAATTTTGAAATTCCTACAGTTATAAAGTTTTCTAATTAAAATATGAAAAATGATTTGTTGCTCGAAAACGGTGGCTCAAAATTGGCTCGAATATACAAAAAGAACGTTGTTTTGTATTTATTTTTCTTTCGTGAATACAGAGGGAAGAGACGAGGGGTGAGAGTGAGAGAAGAGAGAAGATGATGAATGGGACAAGCTCTGGGACTCCGTCTCTTCCAGATCTACTGGAAGATGATGAAGATGATGAAGTTTTGTATTATTTTTTTTTTCTTTTTCGTGAATATAGAGGGAAGAGACGAGGGAAGAGAGAGAGAGAGAGAAGAGAGAAGAGTGAAGAGAAGAAGAAGAGAGAAGATGATGAATGGGACAAGCTTTGCGACTCCATCTCTTCCAGATCTACTAGAAGATGATGAAGATGATGAAGATCCAGTCTCAGGCTCAGGCTATGACGCAGATGATGAATTTTCGAGAACAGAGGGAGAGAGGAATTTTTTTTTTTGTGTTGAAGATGACGAAGATGATGAAGATCTGGAGATGATGATGATGTTGATCTGGATTTGAAGATGTTGATTTCAAACTCTGATTTCAAAATCTGAAGATGAAGGGAAAAAAAAAAATTTGTTGATGATGATGATGATGATGATGTTTGTTGATGTTGATGAAACCCAGCCCCTTTTGATGAAACCCAGCTCCTTCTTCTTCTTCTTCTTCTTCAGAAAAACACGGAAAAAAAAAAACAAAATGACGTCGTTTTGGTGTTGGGCCATTCGAGCCACGCCTTTTTCGAGCTACCAATCGGAGTTGTTAAAATATATATTTATATATATATATTTATATTATGAGTACTATTGGTGACAAAAATTGATAACTATTTTTGCCATGAGAATCACGCTGGACAGTCTGTGTGAAGCCACTTCAATCTTTAAATTAATAATAATAATAATAATAATAATAATAATAATAATAATAATAATAATAAATGTTTTTTCCAGATGGAAAATTGTCAAAAGCCAAAACTTACAAAGAAATTGAACCTGCATCAACCAGGCAAGCTTAGATATCGACGTCGGAACCTCTTCAATTCAAAATGGTAAGCTTGCGAAAGAGACAGCCATATAAGCCAAATAGTGAGCAGCTTTATTCCCCTCTTGACAAACATGTGATACGATGAAGATCCTTGCAAAATAACACACAAGCCTGCGAAACAGACAACCATACAAGCCAGCTTGACCAAATGCCCAAAGATTCCTAAATCAAGTGCATATATATGTATCCCCTGCTGGAGCACACCAATACCTTGTCAACTGGGCACAAGCGACACTGCACACGAGCAATCTGAAAATTCTAATAATTATTATAATAATAATAAAAAAATTGCTAAAAACCAAAACTCTAGATATAAGTAAAAAAATATCAAAAATATATACATATCAAATTTATTTAAAATATGTCACGTGGGTTAAAATTTATCTATGGCCTACGGGTTGACCAAACTCATTTAGGGTTCGCTTGACAATGATTTTTTTAATTGACTTTTTAGTTTTTTTGATTTTTTTAGCCTGTGACTTTTTTGTTTGTTTGGTTTTCTTGTTTGGCTTTTTTGGCTTTTTGGCTTTAGAATGAAAAATTTTTTTGTTAATTTTTTGACTTTTTGGCTTTTTGACTTTTTTTTGTTGTTGTTGTTGTTGTTGTCATTTTGTGATTATTTAGCTCAAACAGTTTTACCAAACCGGGGCTTAATATAAATCTGAATTTTTGTACCATAGAATATAATTAACAATCAACACAAAAACTCTTTCCATGGCCGACTGTTTAGGTTCACCGTTCGTGAAACATTTTTTAAATTCCTATCCTTATTCCATTCTGGAGTTGGGTTTTGCTTGTTTCGAAAGGGCGTGAAATTGGATCAGGGTTGTCTCGGTTTCAGCTGGTGAAATTTCTAGGCGGAGGGAAGAACCGCATATGCTGGAGCTTGGGCCGCATGTGTGGAAGGCGAGGCCACACGTGCAGTAAGGTGAAGTAGCCGATGGTGCGAGGCTTCTTTAATTGCACGTGCGGAGGTAGGTGTGGAAGTTGGGCCACATGTGCGGGGAGAGGGGCCGCACATGCGGAAAGGTACACGCCGCACATGCGGAAGAAGGCCCGCACATGTGGAAAATGTTGAGTTCAAAAATTTTCTCTTTTTCTTCTCCTTGGGTTGAGTGTATGTCACTTTTCTCTCATCTTTCTCTCTCTCAAAACACATTTCTCCTCATTCTCTCTACATTACTCTCACCAAATCACATTGATACTTCGATTTCTCTAAATCCATTAGAGCTTTGACCCTAGTTCCTTCATCAAAGTTGTAGAACTCTTCGTGGGCTACATTTTGTGCGGTGGAGATCGAGTTTCAAAATCATTGATTTTGGGGGTTTCTTTTCTCTTTTCTCGAAAAACTTGAGGTAGGAAAAATCTTTGAGTTATATACACATTTTTGCAAGTTTATGTTGATTTTGGAACTTGTTCTTGTGGTATGGAACTTAAATTTTTGATTCATAAGTTCTTGGTAATTTAAAAAGGGGTTTTCTTAATGCTTTTTAAAAACTCTTGAGTGCATGACCTAATTTGTTGAGAAGGGAGGTTGTTTTGGAAAAATCTTTTGAAAAATGATGAAAAACCTAGTTTTGTGGAAACCCTAGAACTTGGGGATTTGTTTTTGAGAAATGTCATGGTGTTATGCTATTATGAAATCCATGATTTATAGAGTATTATGGTGAGTAAATTGTGGAGGATTACTATGTTTGTGTTTAATGAGGAATGTTTGATTTTGGAGGTTTGGCATATAGAATACCATTGAATTGTGTTAGAAATGAATAAAATTGGAAACGGTTGATTGACATTTGGATGATGCATGTGAATAGTGTTGTTACTACCTCTTGCAAAAATTATTGTCAAATTACCTTGTGAAGAGGTTAGGAAATTTTGATCACAATGGAAGATTCTGTGGCGAAAATTGAGATTGGAATTATTTCAAGTACATTATTGCATATCACATTGCCATTACATTTCACTTGTTATTATTGATTTTAAATTGTAATTGAAAACTATTGTTTTGAAAAAAGAATTATTTTGAGAATGGAATTTGAATTATGAAACAAGATCATGTCGATTTGTTGAAGTAAATACATTGGTAAGTCCAGATATGGGGTGTAGATGATATTGGTTAAGTTGGCCTGAGTGTCTATGGTGAAAGATCGAAAACACGCACAGAGGAGGTACCACGTGCCTTCCGGTTAGCTACCGGTAAAGTGGGGATTTTATAGTGCTTGTTAAGTCTACTTGCAGACACCAACCTAGGGATTGCCTGAGTCATATTTACCACTCTTGTTAATTACATTGAAATTGTTAAAAAGGTTGATTTCTCATGATTGCATGGTGCACAAAGTTTTTCTTTTGATAAAGATACATGTTATTTTGAACATGTGCATTTGTCTCGTAATATAGCGACTTTGGTTTAGATCCGACCCGTTGATGTTTTGAATTTTGGGTTTCATTGTCTTATATGGTTGTTCATGTCTTGTTTCCCATTATTCCTCATTGAATTTGGTTATTGGGGTGTGTTAGTTGCATTTGGAGCAAGTTGGTTGCTTGTTTTAAAAATTGTTGATGCCCATAATTTTGTTCCCTCGCTCGAGTGACACTTCTTGCACTCGAGTGGTCTTTGTGAACCTCCAATATTTTTGTAGGTCTGCAAAAATACTGGGAGGGTGCATTCTTTGCTCAAGAGGTGATTCCTACGCTCGAGCGGTCACACCTTGTTATGTCTGGTCGCTCGAGCAACACTTATTGTGCTCAAGCGATCTGTCCGAATTCAGCAACTATAAAAGTCACTTTTGGTCACAATTAGATCACTTTTCTCTCTCTCTCTCTCTCTCTCTCTCTTCTCTCTCCTTCCGCCATTGTTGAGCCTTCAAGCTCTTTATACTTGGTTTACATCTACTTTTATATATCTTTGACCCTAGTTCCATATACCAAAACGTAGAGCTCAATGAGGACTTCCATTTAATCTGAGCGGATCATGTTTTCATTGAAGTTGGATTTTTGGGTTTTCTTCTCTTCATTGCTTGAGGTTGGGATTCTTTTGCTCCTTTTCAATACTTCGTCTATAGATAGACATGTGGTAGATTTTATTGCATCAAAATCACATCTATTGTAGATCTTTTGAAAATTATGAAAAGGGATATAGGCTTTGATCTTTGGGTTTCAAATTGATTAAATTGGTTGTTGTTTGATTAGTTGGGAGATGGTTTAATGTATTTATGTTAAGAGGAAGAGAAAGCCCTAATTTTGACAAGTTGACCTAACGAACTAAAAAGGGGTAAAGTTGATTAAAGACTGCATTTTGATGGTTTGAGTTGTGATTATTGTGTTGTTAGTATAAAGGATGAATAAATTATGGTGTTGGGAATTTGTTTGGATAATCATGTTAAGTTAGGTTATAGCTTGGAAATCCTTGGATATGGTTCTATTGAAATGTGGAAACTTGTTTTTAGAAAATAAAAGAGTTGATTTCGAAAAGAGAAAGAGACCATGGCGTATTGAAAATCTAGATTTGAACCTGAGGTTGGAATTTGAAACTTCTGAATATTGTTATTATTATTATTGTTGTTGGACTTAAAATCAAGGGTGTGTCGGATTATTGTATTACGTATATTTAAATACTTACGATTAGATGTCTTATGCTTGGTCATTGGTGGAGGATGACATTGTGATGCTGAATAGATTTTGTCTGTAGTACACCCGGAGTAGGTTTGTTTGTTGATTTACGTAATGGTTAGAAATGTACACATGCTGAGAATAAGAGGTACCATTACCTTCCAGATAGCGCTTGGAGAATTGGTCGTGCTGAGAATATGGGTTACCAGTACCTTCCAGCTAGCATCTGGAGAACTTGGCAGAGGTACCATTAACTTCTAGCTGGTGACTGGTAAATTGGCATGAGTATTGGAAGGTGTATCCTTGCCTTAACGTGCTTCAGGCAAGTAGAGCGTTGTTGGGTTTCTCATTATTATCTTAGTTCTCTTTATGTGTTCCATGCATAGTGATGATTATTTTATGGAGGATGTCACTTCTCTTATATGGTTATGTGAGGAGTATTTTATGTGTACCATCTTCATGTTCGTTTGGGATACTTTTATTCAAAAATTGTAATTTAGAATTGGGTGTGAGTTCAGTAAGTGGGAGAAGCAATTGGATTTCAAGGGTTTGTTTTCAAATACCTATTATCGTTTGAAAAATGTAAAATAAAGTGGTAACAAGAAGAAACAAAAATGAATGGTTTTGTGATTGTTGGATATATTGAACAATTTTAAGAAAAGTACTTATGTAAGTATATCTTTGTAACGTCCTGAAATTTCTCACGAGAATATGCCAAGATAAATACAAGAAGATAGCCGAAAGTCATCTTTCTCATTGAACTAAGAGATAAGGGATTACAATTTACCATGGACAATCTCACAATATTCTGGATTCTTATACTAGTTCAATGAACTAGAAGGATTTACAAAATATAAGCCCCTGGGGCGTACAATAACAACAAAATAACTTGATAGCCTTGATACAAAAATCCCAATTCAAAATAGTAAAACACACAGGGGTCAACTTTTTTCCAAAAGGAGCTACGGCTTGATCCCATCCATCATGGGGGTGGTAATTTGTCAATTCTTGAAAAATAACATAGGAGTGAACTGTATGCCCAGTAAGAACACATTTATCCAAGTATTTAATCTTTCGAATGAGATTATCGTATCTTTGTGACAAAACAGTACAAGGAAATTTTTGTTCTCATATAATCTTTATCAATCATAGTGATACATAATAACTTAAGAGTGACAATTTTAATTTATATCATCAGGCACCATGCAATTCATGTCATCAAGCACCACAATCAAAAAATCACAACCATAGAAGACAAGCCATGAGTCTACCTGTAAGAGTCCAATTTAAAACACCCTTTGCTTTTATTTTAAAACCGCCCCCACATTTGCCGGCTATTATACGGCAAGGAGTGGGCACCCAAAGAAAGCCATTAGTTTTTCCACTTTTGCCGGCTATTGTACGGCGAAACTGTGTGGACACCCCAAAACTATTTTTCCTACATTCGTCCAGTGATAAGCCTAGACAAGGCATTTGGGCACCTTTTAAACTCCTCGCGCGGGTATCAACACAACAACACATTTTCAAAACCGACTCTTACCCGAGCTCATGCACCATTAACAATTCAACCACATTTTATTCCATCAACAAGCATCCCACATTACCAAAGAATGGAATACAACACCATATTCAAAGAAAATAATATCCAAGCCACATTTCATTTACCATACCAATAGCCACATCTTTCATCTCTTTATTATTCACAATGTTTCATGAATCAAAGGAAATTCCACTCAATTTGGGTTTTCTACTCAAGTTCAGAATTTAGGGTTTTACCAAATTTGGAGGTTTGCCTTCTTTATCATAGATATAGGTTCAACAACATTTATATACATGTGTTGAGAAGAGTGTATAAATAAATTTCGAGCAAGAGTCAAGTAAGATGGTTTATTTATGTAGAACATGGGAGTAATCCAACAATATTCTCAATGGGGCTCATAAGTCACAACCACACCATGAAATCTCCTCAAAGCAAAGAAATACTAGTGTAAAAGTATCTCTACCTCTACAAGTAGAAAGAAAATGAAGCCCTTTGAAGAATCCTTCGCAAAACCAAGATTCAATCGGTGGAAGAGTAAGATCTCCAAATCTTCTTTACTTTTTGCTAGATGATCTAAGCCAAATCTTAGTAGAATGGAAGGTATTTTAGAGTGAGAAACTAGGGTTTTTGGAAAAGAGGGGAGAATGGGGAAGATAGAAATGAAAAGTGTAAGTAATGATCTAGAATCACATTTTTAAAGTTATTGAGTTCGCATAGTTTGCTCCAGCGCCACTTTTCCTGCTCGAGCATAAGAAAAAAACTTAGAGGTCCACCAGAGCGACGAAGCCCTCGCTCGAGCGCAAAATGACAAGTCCCAGTAGTTTTGCAAAGCTATAGTGAAACAACTGGAAACCAACATTCTCCGCTTGAGCACCACATCTTGCACTTGAGTGTACTGCTTGCAAACTCACAAGATACTGAGAGTTAAAATTATCTGCTTGAGCAGACCCAGAATGAAAGTGTCATAAACTCGCCCCCCCTAGGGAATTTATCCCCCAAAATTAGTGCCCAATCTCAACCTGATAATGATATGATAATATCAATATATTCAGCAATCTATAACAACTCCCAATATGACAATAAAAGATGGTAACTACAATATATTTACCAATCTGCTAAAGTCCCGTAATTAAACAATAGACATTAATTTAATTCTAAAAACTAAGGATAATAGAATAATAAAGGCTTTAGTTCATCTTCCAGTTCATCAAGTTTTATGAAGGAGCAACAAAACAAATCTCACAAATCTCAACTTCACGGTCCCATATAGCTTCCTCCACACCATGATGGTTCCATAACACTTTAACTAAGGGAATTGTTTACCCCTTAAAACATGCTCTCTGGAATCTAAGATTTGGAGTGGATTTTCTCTATATTACACATCTTCATCTATTTCAATCCTGTCCAAACTAATACATGGGAGGGATCGGGTTCGTATTTACGAAGCATAGACATATGGAACACATCATGGACTCCAGAGAGTTGGGTTGGCAATGCAAGACGATAAGCAACTTCTCCAACCAGCTCAATGATATCAAAAGGGCCGATAAATCGAGGTGATAATTTTCCACTTTGGCCAAATCTCATCAACCCTTTCCTAGGAGAGATTTTCAAGAATACATGATCACCGATTTCAAAAGATAAGGGTCATCTTCTTCTGTCTGCATAGCTCTTTTGTCGGCTTTGAGTAGTAACTAACCTTTTCCGAATGAGGACTATTTTCTCCATAGTTTCACAAACTAGATCTGGGCGTAGTAAGGGTGAATCTCCCACTTCTACCCAACACATCAATGATCTACATGGACGCCCATACAATTCCTCGAAAGGTGCCATCTCAATACTTTCTTAGGAGCCATTGTTATAAACGAATTCAACTAAGGGTAGATGCTTCTCCCAAGACCCCTTAAAATCTAGCACACATGCCCTCAACATGTCCTCCAAAATCTGGATAGTATGCTCGGATTGTCCGTCGGTTAAGGGATGATAAGCTGTACTAAAATTCAATTGAGTACCCAAGGAACTTTGAAGACTTTGCCACAGCCTAATTGTAAAACGAGGGTCTCTATCTGACACTGTACTCACTGGCAAGGAGGCGAACTATCTCACCGATATAAACTTTAGCTAGAAACTCTATGGAATCCCCCATGCTCATGGCGAGGAAGTGACTGACTTAGTAAGTCTATCTACTATTACCCATATTGCATCATTATTTCTTTGAGTTCTAGGGAGACCAAAAAAAAAGTCTACGTTGACGTGTTCCCATTTCCATTCTGCAATTGGAAGAGGTTGTAGCAGTCCAGCTGGTCTTTGGTGTTCAGCCTTAACTTGTTGATAGATTAAACACTTGGCCACAAACAGAGCTACATCCTTTTTCATATCTCTTCACCAAAATTGACGGCTTAGGTCATGATACATTTTGGTGCTCCCTAGATGTACTGTTAAACGTGAGTGATAAAATTCTTTCAAAACTTTGTTTCTCATGGATTTAGGTACAAATAGTTGATCAAGGTAACGAACACTATAATCCGCATG
>NW_021025545.1:1828591-1868417 GCF_004153795.1 Camellia sinensis | reverse complement strand
GATGTGGCAATAAATGAATGTGATGCTCTAGTGTCAATCAACACATTAGCCCAAGTATTGAAAATAAGGAATGTACCTCTCACAATTGATGGCCTCGACGTTTGCTCAGAAGCGATGACATCGTACACTCTTCCCTGTGACCTCTACTCCCCTATATCACCTCTCTGAATATAAGCTTGTTGTGAGGATTGAGCAGACGTGGCTCCCTGAACTGTCTTAGATGCTTGTCCTGACTAAACCAGCTGATAAGATTGCCTCTGTCCCTACTTTCTGCGGGCAGAGCTTCTTTAAATGTCCCAGCTGACCACATTGATAACAAGATTGGGGCTGGCTCCTATTTTGAGGTTGACCCTGTGGACGCATAGGTTGGGATCGTGCTCTACTTTTCTGTCCGCACTCTACAGCTTTGTGACCCATTTGGCCACATCTATAACATGCACCCGTAACTCGGGTCATATTCCCTGAACTTCTGCCTGTCACATAACTAGAGGATTTAGCTTACCGTGGAGACGATTGGAAGGGTGATGATAAACCCCTAGACCTTTTTGAAGAACCCATGTCACTCCTAGCATCAGAATGTCCTGCTCTCTTCAATCTTTGTCTTGCCTCTTCGGCCTCTATAGTAATCTCCACATGAGCTGCTGTTTCAACTAAGCGGTCGTAATCATGGATCATATTGCCAACCATCTTCATCAAAATTTTCGATCTCAACCTCTTTTCAAATTCGAGGCACGTTCGCTCTTCTGTTGCCACTAATTCGGGTGCAAAATTCGAGAGACTAATGAATTTGGCTTCAAACTCCGCCACTGGTGTATCTAATTGTAACAACTCCTCAAACTGCTTCCTCAACTGCTTCCTAGCCATGGGAAGGAGGAATATATCTTAGAAAGCTTGCACAAATGCTTTTCAAGTATGTTCAACCCTATGCTTTATGGATTTCCCCTATTGCCCGGCCTCCCCCTTCAACTGGTAGGCTACTAATGCCACCTGTAATTCATTTCCTCGAATGTCTAAGATCTCAAAGGACTTGACCAATTGCTCTAACCACTCGTCAGCTTTGATCAGATCAGGCTTGCCGTTATACTCAGCGAGATTGGAACGAAGGAACTCCTTTTTCAAAATGGAAGTTCTTGTTTCTCCCTCAATGGTTCTAGCCACTTGCTCGACTCTCAATATCTCCATGGACTCCCTTAGAGCCCCCGCCATCTCCCTAGCCAAGGCCCCCATGGCTTCTTGGGCCAACGGAACCTGTATATTGTCTTGACCCACTCCTTCTTCTTGTGGAGGGATCTCGGATTAGACTAGGATGTTCCAGCCTCCCCGACGAGGTCTACCGCGAGCTCTAGCACGTCTAGACATCTATAAGAAGTAGAGACATTATTAATTTCAAGACCAACTTTCCACACCTAAGTGCTCCACTCTTAATCCTCAACCTTATTTACCTTGCAAACACACAAACTTCCACATAGAATAATCAAACAGTCATGCATACAGTCGCATAAAAGCACACATGAGTTGTCCTCCTAAGATATTAGCTAAGTCCATGGACAAAAGCCATATCATAGGATTCTAACTCCATACCCACATAGTCAAATGAAAACACATAAAACACAAGGTATTCTAAGCATTCCGTCCTAGCCTAGGGACCCTATTATGACACACGTCACTTCCCACGAGCCCAAGGTATTCTAGCCTAGAGTCTAATACCATTTGTAACTCCCTGATATTTCTCACGAGAATATGCCAAGATAAATACAAGAAGATACCCAAAAGTTATCTTTCTCATTGTACTAAAAGACAAGGAATTACAATTTACCATGGACAATCCCACAATATTCCGGATTCTTATACCAGTTCAATGAACTAGAAGGCTTTACAAAATATAAGCCCTTAGGGCGTACACTAACAACAAAATAACTTGATATTCTTGATACAAAAATTTCAATTCAAAATAGTAAAACACACATGAGTCAACTTTTTCCCAAAAGGAGCAACGACTTGATCCCATCCATCAAGGGGGTGGTACTTCGTCAATTCCTGAAACATAACATAGGATTGAGCTATATGCCCAGTAGGAACACATTTATCCAAGTATTTAATCTTTCGAATGAGATTATGGTACCTTTGCGATAAAACAATACAAGGAAATTTATCTTCTCGTATAATCTTTATCAATCATAATGATATATAATAACTCACGAGTGACAATTTTAATTTATATCATCAGGCACCATGTTCTTCATGTCATCAAGCACCACAGTTAAACAATCACAACCATAGAAGACAAGCCATGAGTCCACCTATAAGAGTCCAATTTAAAACGCCCTTTGCTTTTGTTTTAAAAACGTCTCCACATTTTTCGGTTATTATACGGTAGGGAGTGGGCACCCAAAGAAAACCATCCGTTTTTTCACTTTTGTTAGCTATTATACAGCGGGACTGTGTAGACACCCAAAAACCATTTTTCTCATATTCGTCCAGCGATAAACCTAGTTAGGGCATTTGGGCAACCTTTAAATTCCCTGCACGGGTACCGACACAACACCACATTTTCAAAACCGACTCTTACCCGAGCTCATTCACAATTAACAATTCAATCACATTTTATTCCATAAACAAGCATCCAACATTACCAATGAATGGAATACAACACCACATTCAAAGAAAATAATATCCAAGCCATAATTCATTTACCGTACCAATATCCACACCTTTCATCTCTTTATTATTCACAATGTTTCATGAATCAAAGGAATTTCCACTCAATTTGGGGTTTTCGAGAATTTAGGGTTTTACCAAATTTGGGAGTTTGCATTCTTTATCATAGATATAGGTTTCAACAACATTTATATACTTGTTTGAGAAAATAGTGCAAAGAAATTTCGAGCAAGAGTCAAGTAAGATGGTTTATTTGTGTAGAACATGGGAGTAATCCAACAATATTCTCAATGGGGCTCATAAGTCATAACCACACCATGAAATCTTTTCAAAGCAAAGAAATACTAGGGTAAAAGTATCCCTACCTCTACAAGTAGAAAGAAAATGAAGCCTTTTGAAGAATCCTTCACAAAACCAAGATTCAATCGGTGGAAGAGTAAGATCTCCAAATCTTCTTTACTTTTTGCTAGATGATCTAAGCCAAATCTTAGTAGAATGGAAGGTATTTTAGAGTGAGAAACTAGGGTTTTTGGAAAAGAGGGAAGAAGAGGGAGGATAGAAATGAAAAGTGTAAGGAATGATCTAGAATCACGTTTTTAAAGTTGCTAAGTTTGCACAGTCCGCTCGAGCGTCACTTTTCCTGCTCGAGCGATGAATCCCTCACTCGAGCGCAAAATGGTAAGTCCCAGTAGTTTTGCAGAGCTACAGTGAAACAATTGGGAACCAACATTCTCTGCTCAAACGCCACATCCTGCGCTCGAGCGTACTGCTTGCAAACTCACAAGATACTGGGAGTTAAAATTATCCGCTCGAGCATGAGTTTCTATGCTCGAGCGGACCTAGAGCGAAAGTATCACAATCTTTATGTATAAACCGGCACTTATGTATGTGGTATGACTTAAAGCATTCATGATCATAGCTATCTATATGTTGTTATTGTTTAGGATCATGTTGGGATCCTTACTGGACTTTATATTCATCCCATGTTGCTAATCCTTTTCAGGTGAACATTGAGAAGTATTTCAAGAACAAGGATCTTCATTATCTGTTGGCTAGGGGCCTTTAAATTGTTAGCCGAATGCCATTCTTGTAAAAAGGGTTGAAACTTTTCTCTTTTATGTATTGATGCATGCCTGCAGGTAGTTACTGTAATTATGTCCCCTGTTGCATTCATTATATATTCGAATGAGAAAACCTTTACTTAATTGTCTCTATCGATGTATTGAAGTTCCATACTGTAGATGGCTTTTCGTGCTCCTCGTAGGAGTTAGTTTCTTTGGATATGATAGCCCTATAGTTCAGACTCCCGTGGTTCAGAATCTGGTTTCACAAGTGCAATGTGAAATTGAAAAACACAAATAGAGTCCAAACCCGCCAAATCATTGAGAAATCGATTTACCATCATAAATGCCAAAAATAGACTGTATTTCCAGATTCCAGAGTTGCCACCTAAATATTTTTTTAGGAAATTTAAGAAACCCGTTACTCATGACAAAGGCCACATGCCCGTCACAGCCAAAGTGTCTCAGCTGAGGAACTTAGGTATGAGAAGGCAATGTCATGAATTGAGCACCCCACTCACCCGATCAAAGATCGGCCTCTACTAATCATGATGTGATTTTTATATACAATATATGCTCTTGTTCTATTTTATTAATGCTAATCATTACTATGTGAGGCACACAAGTATAGACTACGTCACTCTCTTTGGAATGCTTTGATTTCATGCTTTGTTTAAGAAGAGTGTTGAATATGTGCTACTTAAAAAAGTAAGCTCATATATGCATTAATTAAATCATCCCAATTTAAGCGAACTAGCCTTCATCCACCGGTATTCAAGAGGTATATCAAATAAACACTTAGCTTCATGGTAAATACGCTTAATATAGCAACACAAACATACATGCAATATGTTAAAGCAAAAATTCTCACCTAGTACTCAGCCGAGGCAAACCAAAATAAAAGAAATAGTTAGAAAAATGCATATTCTAATATGCAAGCAACTAATGCAACACATACAAAATGCAACTACTAAGTTTGGTTTATTAACATGACACATGGCTTAACTCAAAGCATGCGATTGTGCACATATTCAAGTAAGTAAGAAATGACAACAATATTAGAATGATGAACCGAACCCGATGCATTGAAAAAATGGATATTTACACGTGGTAATGATATGAAACCAAAATATGATACTACATGCAACCATCATATGCAAGTAAATAAAAGGGAGAAAGAATGGGGGTTGGAAGACATACACAATATTACAAGCGTGTCCTCATACAAGAGGGTCCAAATAAATGTTCTATTTTGCTAAATATTACAATACCAAATAAATGAATAAGTTAAATTAACTAATTATTACAAATCCAAATTAAGCTAACTAATTAATTACAACACACTAATATTAAAAAACTAAATTAATGGGGTGGAGGCAAGGAGCCACAAGCGTACAACCGAGAACATCCTCCCAAAAACCTTTCTATTTTGCTGCCAAAATCTATTCTGTTCACAATTAGAAAATTATTCTATTTGGCCTCAGATTCAGCTCTGTCTTGCCACAAAAATGCCACTGCCTGTACAGAAAAATGTGGCCGGTTGGCCTTGGAAGGTGGTCGGCCAGACAAAAAGGTGGCTGGCCAGCCACTGTTTTTGGGGATTACCCTATAGTAACATATCTGAAACAGAGCAAAAACAAAATGTTTCTAGGAGATGTTTATCCTCCCTGCCTTTCCCTATCATGAAGATGATCAAAGGAGGAGTAGATTCGGTTCGCAAATCATCAATATTCACACGTTTGTTGCGTGATGATCTTAGAACCGATAGGATAAAGACTCAATAAAAGAAATAAAAGACCAACAATACCTCCTCCCTATAATAGAGTTATCTCAAGGGAAGTGGTAGATATTGATTCTTGAATCACTAAACATCACTACAAAGTATATAGTGATTCAAGACTCAATAGGTTCAACATAACGTCCGATTGAACCCAACTTAATTTTATTACCCTTTTGTTTTTACCTCTTTTACTCCAATTTTTTTAGCCTCTTTTTTATTACCTTGCCATGTTCTTATATTTTCTTTGTTTTGTCCAAAAGTGATAATTACGTCCACTATGTGCACAAAGTGATAAAGAAAAGTGTTAAACAAGAAGTTGTGCTTAACATGAAAACAGCCCAAATAACATGGAACTTTTTTGCGACAGTATAGGTACCGTCACAAAAAATGGTCTTTTGCGACAGCATTTTCAAACCGTCTCAAAAAATGGTCTTTTGCGACAGCGTTTTAAAACCGTCTCAAAAAATGGTCTTTTACGACGGTGGTGACCCATTGCTAATGAATATATAACAAGAAAAACATAAAACATTTGCGACGCCTAATGTACCATCACCAAAAAAAAAAAAATTGAGACAGGAAAATTTACTGTCGCAAAAGTCTTGGTAAAACACATCGTTTTATTTGTTAGGATTCATCATTTGTGACGGTTTAAATACGCCATCGCAAAAAGTAATGAAAGTTTTCGTGTCCCGCTCATTTTAGCCTATTCGCGGTCATGTGTTTCCCCAAAATCCCTAAACCTTTCTGAACCAACCCAAAATTCCTAAAATATTTCTAAAACCGAAATCTCCCAAACCAGTAAAATCCCCAAAATTCAACGATGACCATCAACGATTTCAACGATGGTGACGGACGATGACGGTGGTGATAGTGATCAAGACGGTGACAGACGACGACGGTGATCGACGACGGCTAGCAGCGAGGGACCAACAAGTGACGACGTTCATAAATGACGACGATGAGCAGCAACGAGTGACGACGGCGACGATGAGTAGCGAGTGACGACGGCGACAGCGAGTGATGACTGTATGCCCTCTGTCTCTCTCTCTCTAATTACATCCAATGCCCTTTCATTTTTTTGAATATATTTTTTTCTCCATTGTTGTTTGGGGGTGTCATTGGTTTGAAACTGTGCCTAGAGGTGACCATTCTCAACTTTGAAATGCCGAGACCATTCTCAAATTGTGCACAGTGATGGCCTTAAAAGAAAAATGACTTGGTGGATCATATTTATCATTGGATAATTTTTTTTACATGGGTATGTGCTTGTGTCTATGAACCCAAAAAATAAGATATGAGTGGAAAACTTGTTGGGCTAGTACTGATAATAAGTTTTATGATTAGAATCAGGGGATATGCATTTGAGATGGATGCATCTATTGATACATGCCAGGAGATATATATATATATATGTGAATAACAAGTGGTACTCCAATTTCTTTCTTTATTTTATTTTATTTTTTGTAAAAATGGTAAGGATAATAAAAAGAAGTGGGAAGGATAATTTCCAATTCTAAAACTACATACTTGTAGACAC
The DNA here is from genome assembly GCF_004153795.1 of Camellia sinensis. NCBI lineage: Eukaryota > Viridiplantae > Streptophyta > Magnoliopsida > Ericales > Theaceae > Camellia > Camellia sinensis. The sequence continues at coordinate 1,861,381 of NW_021025545.1, read as the reverse complement.
CCATTTTTGACTGACCTTAAGACTGACACGTTATCGATTGAGTGCTCAGTGATTGCGCATATTGTGCTCGTTTCGAGGTTTCAGAGTCTCGGCTGAGAGCCTTGCCTCCGGGCCTTGGGCTCCTTTTGTGTTTTGTCTCAGTTTGCGAACCCGGTTCTGTTTTCTCTTCCCGAAGGGAGGGAGAGGTCTCGTAGACCATCTCTCAGTGGTCGTAGGCTACTTTTCGTGGTCGTAGGCCACTTTTCCCGTTTGGAGACCAGTTTTCGATTTTCAGAGCCGTCGGCCGTGCGCCTCGGTTCGGGACCACTTAACTTTCTCCGTTTGCTCTGGTTTTTGGCACACACCTTGTTTCCTCTCTCTAGAGGGACATTGTGGCCCTGGAGACCACCTTCGTGGTCGCACGCCACTTTTGATGCTTAACAGCCTATTTTCGGGGCCTCCGGCTACGCGTTTTGGCCCTCGAACCCTCGTTTTGCATCCGTCTTGGTTCATTTTTGGCATGGACCCTATTTTCATTGTTTGAAAGGTGGTACAAGGGTGGAAGACCACCTTTTGTCCTTGGAGACCAATTTTCCCCGGTCGGCCAGTTTTCTTGATAGGTAAGTGGTCTCCCTCACTTTTGGGCCACAATTACTGGTCTCGCACCACACCACTAGCTTGCATTCACTTGGGAGACCACCAATCAGGGCTGCCGACCACCTTTTGAGGACTTGACCCTTTTGAACTGGTCGGTCGACCAGGGAAAGTGGAGTGAAATCGGGCTCTAACTCCCAAACCGGGAACGCAATGTGAGCCCCGTCTTCTCCCACAACTCTCTTGTGCCTACGTGGTCGTGTATGCCAAGTTTTGTGCTAATCCGATCCCGTTTGGTGATTTTGGGGCGTCAACTCCTCAAATTCAAGTTTCTTAAAGAACTAGTTTGCGTAGAGTGAAATCCGACTCTAATTCACAAATCGGGAAGCCGATTAAAGCCCTGTCTTCTCCCACAAGTCTCTCGTGCCTTGGCGGTCGTGTGTACCAAGTTTCATGCTAATCCGACCCCGCTTGGTGATTTTGGGGCGTTAACACCTTGAATTCAAGTTTCTTAAGGAACTAGTTTGTCTAGAGTGAAATTCGGCTTTAACTCCCAAACTGGGAACCCGATTAGAGTCCCGTCTTCTCCCACAAGTCTCTCGTGCCTAGGCGGTCGTGTGTGCCGAGTTTCATGCTAAACCTCAAATTCAAGTTTCTCGTGCCTAGCCTCAATCCTTTTGGGCTATGTACAGTTAATTTATGGTTATTCTTAGCTTAGAATGCAAAAATACATTTTATACCTGATCTTCTAGTGGTGGTGTATATGGATTCTCATCTCCTGCAGATTCCCTAAATGCCCGGTGGCCACTCGATGCATTAGGAACCTATGATAGTCAATGCACAATGTGTTAATCATATTCGAATTTTATTATATATATGTACATATATGTTGTGTGAAAATTTAACTATCAAACAATTTAATTTATATCGAACCTGTCTGTTGGAATCCACACTTGGTCCCTGTGACACAAAGGCCATCATCTCAGCTCTCATCTATTGTAAATATGTAGAGAACTTTGCTCGTATCTCCTCCCTCGGCTCCTTTCCTAACTCATCCCTTAGCTCTGCCTGAACCTGCTGGGTGATCTGAACAATAGCTAATGGTTGGGGTGTTGACTATGACGGCCCAGCACCATTTTTATACACCGCTCTCTGAGGCACAGTTCTCCCGTATGTGTGACAATATCCATGTTCGTCATGACCTATCAACTTATGAAAAATTGCATTCCTAGCCTCCAAAGTCTGACAATCCTCGGGTAGTATGGAGAGTTGACGATTAAACTCATCCTGTATTGAATAAGGCATACAAGTATATGTCAAATTAAGATGGTTGACACACAAAAAATAAAAAATAAACTTTAAATAAAATGTTAGGTGTTTGGAAACTACCAAGGTCTGGATAACCTCAGGGTCATCTGCTTTACGTGTCATAAGCCAAACATTCATCTTATCAGCAGACTCCCCCTTATTGGTCATCTAGATTTTTTTAGAAATATGAAGTTAGAATCCAAATAATTTGCAAATATATAATGTTTATTTATATACAAAAAATTAAATAATAAAATATAAACCTCATGCCGTATCTGAGCGAAAGTAGTACGTCCTGTGGTATGAGCTACGTCGTGAGCTCGCCGATTTTTAGCGTTCCGAGTTACAATTTTCTATAATAGGTTCAACAAATGTAAGTATATAAATATGATTTGTATGTTTACATATTATACATATAACTTATTTGTATACCTCTGCATCGAAAGTATGCCAATAGTCCACAAGTTCTTCCCATTGGCTTGGCACAATGTGCAAAGGAACATCATCCTTCAGATTAGGATCAGAACTTCTAGGCTTGAAATATTTAGTCTTAATCTTATTCTTGTGATCCTTCCATATGCTGTTGCAGGTTTTCATGCAGATTGGCTTATACTCCTCAGGACATATATTCAAATTGTCCTAGAAAACACAATTTCAAAGTTTAAATAATAATAACACAATTTTGAAAGTTGAATTTTTGGATGAAAATATACTTTTACCTTCACATCCTTCCAGATAGCATCAAGAATATCATCAGGCATAGTGTTCCAGTCAAGAAAAGTAAAAGGAACAATGTTAACATTCCACACAATAATGCCAAGTTGGGTAGTAAACTTAGACACATTATCCCCTATTGGGCAGTAATTTTCATCAAATTGTATGTCCAGCTTTGTACCAGTACCCCACTCCCTAATCCCCTTGGCACATCCTCTACCACGCCTAGTCAAGGTTGATGAAGAACTAACATGACCTGCAAGATACAATAAGAATAAACAATATGCAATGATAATAAACAAATGCAAATTTAAATAATGTTAATACAAATCGAATTCTTATACCTGAGGTGGGCTGTGAAGAAGTCGAAGGGTCTAGAAAATACAATGAGAATAAACAAGTTATATATAATGAGAATAAATAAATGTATATTTAAATAATTTTCATACAAATCAAAGCAAATTTATATACCTGTAGATGGCTCATAAGATGATGACTCTAGTCGGGATGATAGCTGCTGTAGTGCCACTGATGGTGGACGCACCGATGGTAGGCATGGAGGCTGAGTAGATGATGGCTGCTGTGGTGCCACTGATGGTGGTCGATGCGGTGGCACTAATGGCCCCTCTTATGATAGTCCCTCGGATGCCTCCTCTAATGGTGGTGCCACTAATGGTAGTCGCTGCGGTGGCTGGTCAGATGGTGGTGGCACTAATGGCCCCTCTGATGGTACTCGCTGTGATGCCTCCTCTAATGGTGGTCGCTGTGGTGGCTGGATAGATAGTGGTGGCACTAATGGCCCCTCTGATGGTGGTCGATGTGATGCCTACTCTGATGGTGGTGCCACTGATGTCCTCTTACGTACCACATCGGACATCATGCGTAGGGGATGATCAGGCTTCCTCTTCCTTGCCATAATAATCTTCAATTCACTTGACATTAATTGACATTAGAAACGTAGAGAATGGTTTTGAATCAACTATAATATGACATTAATTGAACTAATATAATTACAAAGACAAAGTAAATTAAGAAATTGATGATTAACTACAACCTTGGCCTTAATTCAATTACTGATGTTTATTAAATATCAGTTTATTTCCACATCAAGTGTTTCTCCTTCTGTAGCTTCCCTCACCCAACCAACTTCTTCATCACGAAGCATTATGTTTTCTTCTAATTGTTGGCTCATATATGGCTCGATTTCTGGATCAGTCGAATTCATATCAAATAAAGCCCTTTGAGACATCTTCACCACTACTTGCCAGTTTGGTTCTAACGAGTCTGCAACATACCAAACTTGCTCTGCTTGGAATGCCACGATGAAAGGTTCATTGGTAATTCGATCATCTCGGTACAACAAATGATTGAAGTTAACCAGCGTGAAATTGAAGACATCTTGTATCTTCTTGTGAATGTTGTCAATCCAATCACACTTAAACAACACATGCTTATTCTCATTGGAATATCGAATCTCAACAATATCTGTCAATTGTCCATAATAGTACACAGACCCCACACAAGGATTCTTGTCTTTTTGACTAGCAGAACTTATGGTATCTGCCTTCAAAGCTACACCACAGTTTTGTATGGCTCGACAGCCATCCATGGCCTTTACTTGATACCGAAACCCATTCATTATATACCCGTTAAACCTCCTTGCCAGGTTATGACGACCATTTGCTAATACAATAATCTCTTCAGAAAATGTGACATCACTAGTCCTTAGCAAAGTTTGAACCTATTTAAGAAAAAAAAAATTGTAAAATTTAAAATGTAGCTCAACTTAGGTAAATAGAATCTGTAGATTTAAATACATACATGTTCCTTGAACCAAATGTGAAAAGTTTCAAAATGTTCATGCCGAAACTGATGATCGTCAACACGAGGCATTTTGACCTTAAGTACTTCAAGGTGTTTGCCGTGTAGATTGAAAATTTGTCAATAAAAAAATTTTGGTTCAAAATTCAATGAAACGTAATAAAATATTGAGCGGGTGACATAACGTACTTTATGAATGGTTGAACCGCGCTTGTATTGAATAAGACATACCAATGAGGTTGCACCCAAAAAGTATTATCAAGATAAAAGCTTGTGCTTTCACCAACAGCACGACCCAGATTATCATCACCACTGTAGTTCCTCACGGGTTGACTAGATTTGGTTTACACATCATTGAGATATTGTGCACAAAAATTCATGCATTCTTCCATAAGATATCCTTTAGCAATTGAACCTTCTGGATGAGCTCTATTACGCACATATTGCTTCAAGGTAAGAAAATATCTCTCAATTGGATACATCCATCGAAACTGAATCGCTCCACCCAATAATGCTTTATCAGCTAGATGTAAAGAAAGCTATCAACTAAAATAGATTGGTGTCTATAGCCTAAACAACCAAATTTATGAGGACTTACAACAACACAAACATAGTATTCAAAGCATAAGCTAAATACACACACTAAACAGTCCCTAAATAGCACAAAACAATGCTGAAATCAGTTTGAAAAGAGTGAAAAATATAGACCAAAATAGAAGAGAACAAAACTAGGAAGCAAGCCTGAGGAAGGGTGGCTAACCCCTTCACTTATTGGACCTTTAAATCACATATTTTAGCCTCTGAAAACTCTGAAAAATAGTAGCTAAAAGTAAAGAAACAAGTGGAAAAACACGGATATGAGCTATGGGATAAGGTTCAAGAAAGAGTGGTTAACCCGTTCGCCTTTGGCAGCTTTTTAATCACAAGTTTCAGCACTTAAAAATCAGTCCAAAATAGTGTATAAACAACAAAAAAAAAAAAGAGAAGGAAAAGATTAGTGTAAACAAAGCAAAAGATGGCAAAGGTTATACCTCTTGAAGAGAGGATACTCTTTTGCTCAGAAACCACAAGTTGAATCCTCTCAAATGATGAAATTTTAGTTCAATAATCTCAGCAAAAAGCCTCAAATTTTTGGTTTAGGAAGTGTATGTATAGTGTATGTACATTGCAAGAGAGAGAGAGACAGAGAGAGCGAGAGAGAGAGGAAGAGTGTTTGGCAAGTCTTTGGTTCTTGGCAAAATTTTCTAACCCCAAACCATGAGGGGTGGTCATCTATTTATAGAAAAACAGGTTTCCCTATCAGAAATATTAGTTTTGAGCCAACTGGTGCAAAGCATGCAAATAGGGGGAACAACTGGCTGCAAAATATCTGCCTGCCGCTGAACATGGTCGGTCGGCCATGGAGAAGGGCAACCGGCAAATAAAAATTGGCCTGTCTACCACTTGTTGGCCAGCTGGTGTAACAACCCCGACCCATAGTTAACGTTAATTCATGCTTAAGTGTGTCTAACAAGTAATTAAGAAAAAATCTTGAGTTAATGATATGTGCATTGCATCATTTTGTGTTTATATGTGTTCAGCGTACAAAGATCTATTTTTGTTTTCGTTTCGATTTGCGAATTGAAGGCCTTATCGGCATCCGATTTAGAAATTGACTTCATTTGTGTGTTAATTAGAATTTTTAGAATCTTATGGTAGGTCCAATTGAAATTCGATTTAGAACGATTTAAACAGATTAATTTGATGCCTATGTGATTAGCCTTAATTATCTATCAATGGACAAGCCTATATAAGGCACCTATAGCCTCCACTCATCTTTTCTATCCTGCAATCAACACACTCTTGAGCCTATACACACACAAAAAATGTGAGAGAGTGAGAGAAGGGGGATTGGAGTCAATTTGAAGCCAAGCTAGCAAGAATTAGAGGAATTGAAGAGAATTTAAGAAGTTACAACTTCAACACTTATGAACGCAAGCCTCTAGGTAAGAATTTTATCCTTAAACCTTGAAGTCTAGACTATAATGCAAGAACTCAAGAGAATTACGTTGATTTATACAAGATTTGAGTTAGAACTTGGGTATTGTGAGTCTTTCCATGCATGCATGTCCATATCATGAAGTTTTGAGGTTCCTTTCATGAAAATCTCACATGCATGTTCATATCTTGGTTGTAATCTAAGAATCCAACATGTTTTTGAGTTGAATATTTCATTTGATCATGTTTTGGAAAGATTGAGTTCAAGGGAAATCATGCATGTCTTGTTCCAAAATCATTCATGAATTTTAAGTTGGATTTTGCACAATTGACAAGCTTTTGAGCCATGATTCCTTGGAATAAACCTTCCTTCTTGTTGTTTTAAGAGTTTTCATGTATTTCTGCAAGTTTTTGGCCTAAATGTTGAGTTTTGAAGTGTTTTGGTTTGAGTTTGAAGCTTGGAGATCAAATCTGGAAATTCAAGAATTTGGATCCACGCTCGAGCGTAGGAGTTCACACTCGAACAAGCACTCTGAATACATGCACTTCCATTTGAGCGACCTGATTCCAGCTTGAGCGTGAAATGCATGTACCTAGAAGCTCATATGTTTTGCAGCACGCTCGAACGACAGAATCCACGCTCGAGCGAGGGTCTGAGTCTCATGCTCGAGCGAGGATCGAGCGGCCGTCAAGCGTGAAAATGAAGCAACCAGTACTTTTTCAAAGTTGACAATATGCTCAAGCAAAGGAAGTCACGCTCAAGCGAACCCACTTTTTCTGCATGTCCGCTCGATCGTGGACCCTATTTTCAGCAAGTTTTGAAAAATGTTATCAGGTGCATTTTTGCATCCCTATTCCATCATAGGCATTCCTAGGCCATGTTTAAGACTTCATAATGGGGGTTAAAGGCTAGAAACACGCTAAGAACAATGAAATGAGTTATGAATGATTCGAGCATGTGTATCGATGTATATCTCTGTCATGTTATGTAGGTCACGCGCCACAAGCTAAATGAATTGCCTCATCTACTCATCTACTTGGAACCATCTGTTAATAGTGAGTAATAACTCTGTAAAGTTATGTTTAATTACGAATATTTTCTGACTGATATGGTACGATCTGTTTTCTGAAATGCTATTTTATGAATTATGAATGAATGTCCATTTTTCTGAAATGCATTGGTGGCATCCTTAGTTCACGTGGCCCTCGCCCGGGGGTAACAATGCCGTGGCCAATATGCACGCGGCCCTTGCCGGGGGCAACAATATCAAGGCCTATATTCACGTGGCGCTTGTCTGGGGGTAACAATACCCAAGCTACTTGCGCACTAGATATAGACCTTTATGGTCGTCGGTACCGACTATACATGTAGGTCTCAAGACCAAGTTGATATGACAACTAATGGGTGTACCATGTATGGTCTTATGCAAAATATGAATATGAATATGAACACGTACCTGTACCCAATTCTGATATGAAATCTGAATATGCATAAGACTCAGTTTCTGATAAGAATATGTTTCCGATATGAGCTCTGGTTTTTAACTCTGTGATAGACATCATTCATTAAAACTCTTTACCTTGTTATTATTCACTAGGCTTTCGCTCACTATTTATTGTATGTATGTAGGTGAGCAGGTGCGTGACCAGGCCTAAGTTGCTGCCTGGCAAGTTTTGGTGTCAGCCAGCCATCATGCCTGCCGTGGAGGTTCCCTCTGAAATCCGCTCATGTTTTGTGTCCTTGGGACTTTTGTACCTTCTAAATGCTTATGTCTGGTTTGAACACGTTTGGAAGTTTTGCTAAGTGGCTTGAGTGACGTAAGACTAATGTATTTTCAACGTCACATCTGTATATATATATATATATAAGCTTGCTTGGAAAATTTTCTGTCTCATGTATGTCTGCACAGCTCAATGGACTATGTTTGTTTTGTATATTTGCTTCCGCAGCCCCTGTTTATGTATTATTCTGTTCAGAGGCCTTTGGTAATCCAAGGATTACTGGCTGGTTACGATGCTAAACCTATAGAGGCGGGTTTGGGTCGTGACAGAGTAATATCAGAGCACGTGCTCTACCACACACACAAGTCCATATGAGCGTAGGATGTCCTAGTAAGAAGTAGGGGCATTCCATCTGCTTGTCTAAGTGTGTGTGTTTAAACGAGATAGCATGAATCCAATTATGATAATGTGATATGGGATCAAACAATCTGAATAAAGTAACAAGGGTTATTTGCCTATGTTTATAATGTTCTGTTTACCTATAGCAAATGGACAATGTAAGAAGTGATGATACAGCAGGGTCCTCGGAGGCCCGGATGAACAGAATGGAACAAATGCTTACAGCTCTAACTGAGGTAGTAATGCAACAACAGAGACAACAACCTTTACCTCCTCCACCTCCACCGGTACTAGTGGAACCGGGCAACGGTGACTTAATCAATTTGACTCAAAAGTTTACGAAAATGAAACCGCCAACCTTTCTTGGTGGAATTGAACCGTTAAAGGCTGAAACATGGTTATTGGAGATGGAGAAACTGTTTGAAGTATTTCCCTGTTCTGAGATTCAGAAAGTCTTGTTGGCTACCTACACTCTAAATGACGAAGCTTGGAGATGGTGGTTGCTAGTTCAGAATGGCAATACGAACATGACATGGGCTCAATTTAATACGATTTTCTATGATAAGTATTTCCCCCAGTGCTTCCGAGACCGGAAGGTTTCAGAATTTCAGGAACTCAAACAAGGCAGAATGTCCGTAGCTGAGTACGAGGCTAAATTTATTGAGTTAGCCAGGTTTGCTCCTCATATGGTGAACACGGACTACAAGAAGGCCTGCAAATTTGAGAGTGGGGTGGGCTGGACTTAGATATACTGGATCGGGTGAGAGTTCTTAACCTGCCCATGTATGTAAATGTATTGGATAGGACATTAATGGCAGAGGCTATTTTGGCAACAAAGAAACAAACTTTTGTCCCGTAAACTGATTGGAAGGAAAAGAGGGCCGAATTCAATTTTAAGAAGAGTCGATCATTTTCGAAGAAGCAAAATACATGATCTTCCAGTAGCTCTAGTCAAAGTAATGGATCTACTCCAAACTGCCCTGATTGCAGAAGGAAGCACAAGGGTGCATGTTACCGTGCATCAGGTGCATGTTTTTAATGTGGCAACACTGGTCACATGGTTAGGGATTACCCGATGAGATCCAATGAGGTTAGCCGTCCTGTGGCAAGTATAGCTGGGTCTGTTTCTGTAGCAAGATCAAATGCAAGAACCAATGCAAGAGGTAACACTAACAATGAAACATTGAGGCAGGGGTGAGTGTTCACAATAATACCCAGAGATGTGCAGAACACTGAGTCTGTGGTATAAGATATAATCCTTATCTGTGCTCAGAATGCCTATGTACTGATTGATTCTGGTTCTATGCATTCATTTGTCTCGCATGCTTTTTCTCGAGAATTAACTAAACCGACAGAACCTGTGAAATGTATGCTACCTGTGTCTACACTATCTGGGGGCTCTATGATATGTGCTTATGTTTGTCCGGCATGTGATGTTATAATTGGTGATGAGACATTATCTGTGGACTTGCTACCTTTGAACATTGATCATTTTGATTGTATTCTGGGTATGGATTGGCTGACCAAATATTGTGCTACTATTGATTGTGTGAACAAAATCGTCATGTTTAAACCCCCTGGTATGCCTGAGTTTACTTTCATTGGGAATGGGGTAGTTCCTCCACCATACTTGATTTCCTTCATGAAAGCCAAGAAATTGTTAAGAAAAGGGTATCGAGGCTACTTGTGTTGTGCATTGACTGAATCCTTAGATAATACCAGTGTAGAAACCATTCCTGTGGTTAGTGACTTTCCAGATGTGTTTCCTAATGAATTTCTTGGGGATTTAATTGATAGAGAAATTTAGTTTACAATTGACATAGTAGCTGGGACACAACCTATTTCTAAAACCCCATACAGGATGTCAACATTTGAACTGAAAAAGTTAAAAGTCCAACTTCAAGAACTATTAGACAAGAAGTTTATTCGCCCGAGCACTACACCATGGGGTGCTCCAGTGTTACTTGTTAAAAAGAAAGACGGGTCTTTGAGGCCATGTATTGACTACCGTGAATTGAACAAAGTAACCGTTAAGAACAAGTACCTACTACCCTAAATTGATGACCTGTTTGATCAACTTCAAGGAGCCCAAGTGTTTTCCAATATTGACCTTAGATCCGGGTATCACCAATTAAAGGTTAAGGTAGAGGATATAGAGAAAACTACATTCAGAACTAGATACGGTCACTATGAATTTTTGGTAATGCCGTTTGGAGTGACTAATGAACCTGTTGCCTTATGAATATAGTGTTTAAGCCATATCTGGATGAATTTGTTATGGTATTTATTGATGATATCTTGATTTACTCTAAAGGCAGGGAAGATCATGAGAATCATTTGAGAACCGTGTTGTAGACTCTACGAGAAAATAAGCTATATGCAAAGTTATCCAAATGTGAATTCTGGCTTGACAGTGTAACATTTCTGGGGTATGTGATTAACAAGAATGCTGTATCAGTAGACCCACAGAAAATTGAAGCTATTGTCGGCTAGCCAAGACCAACCAATGTGACAGAAGTTAGAAGTTTCCTGGGTCTTGCTGGTTGTTACAGAAGATTTGTGAAAGATTTCTCGAAAATTGCAACGCCATTGACGTAGTTGACACAGAATAATGTGTCATTTGATTGGGACGATCAACGTGAAACAGCTTTCCAAGAATTGAAAACTAGATTAGTGACTGCACCAATCTTAACTCTACCAAATGGTATTGATGGGTTCCAGATTTACAGTGACGCGTCGTATAAAGGGTTGGATTGTGTACTAATGCAAAATGGGAAGGTAATTGCTTATGCCTCTCGGCAACTTTGTCCCCATGAAAAGAATTACCCAACTCATAACCTTGAATTGGCAACTGGCGTCTTTGCTTTGAAAATTTGGCGACATTATCTGTATGGTGTGACTTGTGAAGTATATACTAACCATAAAAGCCTCAAATATTTCTTCACTCAAAGAGAATTGAACATGAGACAGAGGAGATGGCTCGAGTTGATTAAAGATTATGATTTACAGATTCTGTATCTCCAGGGAAGGCAAATACCGTTGCAAATGCTTTAAATCGGAAGTCAATTAGGAATTTATCATGTTTGCTCACTAGTCAGAGAGAATTGCTATGTGACCTAGAGAAGAATGAGATTGAGATTGTGATGCGTGAACATGGCAGAATTCTAGCCGCTATTTTTGCCCAACCGGCACTCTTTGAAGAAACCAGAGAGAACTAGTTGTAAGATGAATTTTTGAAAAAGATTGTGGATGAAATTGACTCAAAACCACGACCCAGATTTGTGTTGGAGAACAATGTGTTAAAATTTCATGGTAGACTTTGTGTACTGGATCATTCTGACTTGAGGAAACGTGTGATGACCGAGGCTCACAACTCAAAATTTGCTATGCATCCTGGGAATACCAAGATGTACCATGACTTGAAACAAAACATCTGGTGGTCAGGAATGAAGAAAAGTACTACTAATGTAGACGTCCCCGAACGTCCCGGGAGGGAATCCCCTCCCGTGTTGTTCATTGGGCTCACTACAGTTCAGGACTCAATGTCACGGTCCTGTATCTAATCTCGCAGAGTGCAACGCAAGACCGATGAAATCATCAAAGAGTCCAAAATCGGCAAATCGTTTTTGAAAACAGATTTTTTGAAAGAAGTGCCACACATGGACTGCTTTGCCAGATACAGAGTCACCATCTAAATATTTTTGGACCTTTAAATCACATATTTTAGCCTCTAAAAACTCTGAAAAATAGTAGCTAAAAGCAAAGAAACAAGTGGAAAAACAAGGATATAAGGTATGGGATAATGTTCAAGAAATGATGGTTAACCCCTCTACCTTAGGTAACTTTTTAATTACAAGTTCCAGTACTTAAAATCAGTCCAAAATAGTGTATAAACAACAAAAAAAAAAAAGAGAAGGAAAAGATTAGTGTAAACAAAGCAAAAGATGGCAAAGGTTATACCTCTTGAAGAGAGGATACTCTTTTGCTCAGAAACCACAAGTTGAATCCTCTCAAATGATGAAATTTTAGTTCAATAATCTCAGCAAAAAGCCTCAAATTTTTGGTTTAGGAAGTGTATGTATAGTGTATGTACATTGCAAGAGAGAGAGAGACAGAGAGAGCGAGAGAGAGAGGAAGAGTGTTTGGCAAGTCTTTGGTTCTTGGCAAAATTTTCTAACCCCAAACCATGAGGGGTGGTCATCTATTTATAGAAAAACAGGTTTCCCTATCAGAAATATTAGTTTTGAGCCAACTGGTGCAAAGCATGCAAATAGGGGGAACAACTGGCTGCAAAATATCTGCCTGCCGCTGAACATGGTCGGTCGGCCATGGAGAAGGGCAACCGGCAAATAAAAATTGGCCTGTCTACCACTTGTTGGCCAGCTGGTGTAACAACCCCGACCCATAGTTAACGTTAATTCATGCTTAAGTGTGCCTAATAAGTAATTAAGAAGAAAGCCTGAGTTAATGATATGTGCATTGCATCATTTTGTGTTTATATATGTTTAGCGTAGCAAGATCTATTTTTGTTTTCGTTTCAGTTTGCAAATTGAAGGCCTTATCGGCATCCGATTTAGAAATTGACTTCATTTATGTGTTAATTAGAATTTTTAGAAACTTATGGTAGGTCCAATTGAAATTTGATTTAGAACGATTTAAACAGATTAATTTGATGCCCATGTGATTAGCCTTAATTATCTATCAATGGACAAGCCTATATAAGGCACCTATAGCCTGCACTCATTTTTTGTTTCCTTCAATCAACACACTCTTGAGCCTATGCACACACAAAAAACGTGAGAGAGTGAGAGAAGGGGGATTGGAGTCAATTTGAAGCCAAGCTAGCAAGAATTAGAGGAATTGAAGAGAATTTAAGAAGTTACAACTTCATCACTTATGAACTCAAGCCTGTAGGTAAGAATTTTATCCTTAAACGTTGAAGTCTAGACTATAATGCATGAACTCAAGAGAATTATGTTGATTTATACAAGATTTGAGTTAGAACTTGGGTATTGTGATTCTTTCTATGCATGCATGTCCATATCATGAAGTTTTGAGGTTCCTTTCATGAAAATCTCACATGCACGCTCATATCTTGGTTGTAATCTAAGAATCCACCATGTTTTTGAGTTGAATATTTCATTTGATCATGTTTTGGAAAGATTGAGTTCAAAGGAAAGCATGCATGTCTTGTTCAAGAATCATTCATGAATTTTAAGTTGAATTTTGCACAATTGACAAGCTTTTGAGCCATGATTCCTTGGAATAAACATTCTTTCTTGTTGTTTTAAGAGTTTTCATGTATTTCTGCAAGTTTTTGGCCCAAATGTTGAGTTTTAAACCCAAATGTTGAGTTTTGAAGTTTTTTGGTTTGAGTTTGAAACTTGGAGATCAAATCTGGAAATTCCAGAATTTGGATCCATGCTCGAGCGTAGGAGTTCACGCTCGAGCGAGCACTCTGAATACATGCACTTCCGCTCAAGCGACCTAATTCCTGCTCAAGCGTGAAATGCATGTACCTAGAAGCTCATATGTTTTGCAGCACGCTCGAGCGACAGAATCCACGCTCGAGCGAGGGTTTGAGTCTCACGCTCAAGCGGGGATCGAGCGTCCATCGAGCGTGAAAATCAAGCAACCAGTACTTTTTCAAAGTTTATAGTACGCTCAAGCGAAGGAAGTCACGCTCGAGTGAACCCTCTTTTTCATCATGTCCGCTCGAGCGAGGAAAACGCTCTAGCGTGGACCCTGTTTTCAGCAAGTTTTGAAAAATGTTATCAAGTGTATTTTTGTATCTCCAATCTATCATAGGCATTCCTAGGCCATGTTTAACACTTCATAATGGGGGTTAAAGGCTAGAAACACGCTAAGAACAATGAAATGAGTTATGAACGATTCGAGCGTGTGTATCGATGTATATCTCTGTCATGTTAGGCAGGTCACGTGCCACGAGCTAAGTGAATTGCCTCCTCTACTCGTCTACTTGGAACCATCTATTAATAGTGAGCAATAACTCTGTAAAGTTATGTTTAATTACGAGTATTTTTGACTGACATGGTACGATCTGTTTTCTGAAATGCTATTTTATGAATCATGAATGAATGTCCAATTTTCTGAAATGCATTTGTGGCATCCTTAGTTCACGCGGCCCTCACCCAGGGGTAACAATACTGTGGCCAATATGCACGTGGCCCTTGCCGGGGGTTACAATACCAAGGCCTATATTCACGTGGCGCTTGCCTGGGGGTAACAATACTATGGCTACTTGCGCGCAAGATATGTACCTTTATGGTCGTCGGTACTGACTATACATGTGGGTCTCAGGACCAAGTTGATATGACAGCTAATGGGTGTACCATGTATGGTCTTATGCAAAATATGAATATGAATATGAACAGGTACCTGTACCCAATTCTGATATGAAATCTGAATATGTATAAGACTCTGTTTCCGATAAGAATATGTTTCTGATATGAGCTCTGGTTTTTAACTCTGTGATAGACATCATTCATTAAAACCCTTTACCTTGTTATTATTCACTAGGCTTTCGCTCACTATTTATTGTATGTATGTAGGTGAGCAGGTGCGTGACCAGGCCTAAGTTGCTGCCTGGCAAGTTTTGGTGTCAGCCAGCCATCATGCCTGCCGTGGAGGTTCCCTCTAAAATCCGCTCATGTTTTGTGTCTTTGGGACTTTTGTACCTTCTAAATGCTTATGTCTGGCCTAAACACGTTTGGAAGTTTTGTTAAGTGGCTTGGGTGACGTAAGACTAATGTATTTTCGACGTCACATCTGTATATACATATATATATAAGCTTGCTTGGAAAATTTCCTGTCTGATGTATGTCTGCACAGCTCAATGGACTATGTTTGTTTTGTATATTTGCTTCCACAATCCCTATTTATATATTATTCTGTTCAGAGGCCTTTGGTAATCCAAGGATTACTGGTCGGTTACGATGCTAAACCTATGTGGGCGAGTTTGGGTCGTGACAACAGGCCTTTGAGTGGTCAGGCTACAAAAAAAAAAAAAAAAATTAAGTTTTGGTCCAAAGGAAGTGCAAGGTTTTAGGTTTTGAAACTCAAAATCGAATTCTTTTGTTGAAGGAATTGAACGATTGTACAGCGTAATAATTCATCATTGAGAGTTCAACGTAAGACGCCCACATCTTAAGGGCATTCAAAATGGGGTGTCTACAGTTGCCCCTCTTTAACAGAGCTCGTAGTCATGAAATGACGTGAGTGAATGTCAAAGTCTGAAGATGACCCATTTGGCAAGGCTGTAAGCCTTGGGCAAGCAATCAAAAAATAAATGCAATTTAGTTGAACTCGAAAGTTGCCTACATATCTCTTTGCAAAGAATCAAACCAGTGTAGTTCAGGGGCAAGACGTGTCATGCTCTAGATTTACGAGGTCTGACCCACATGAGTAAACCACCCAACGATAGACGATCGCTAACAACACTCATGCAAATGTATATAATATAGGCACACAGTGCATGTGTTATTTCAATTTTAGACATTCTTAGATACAACATCTAAGTCAAATGGATGCGCTGTAACAAAAACACACAAAGATGTTATAAATCAAATTAAAATGCCCAAAGGCTTACATCATATACAAAGGGTGTAACCCTTATGGAAAATGGGGAATTGACTTAATTGTGCTATAAACATCTGTGTGATTTGTTTGCTTTGTCTTAAGCGATAGGGGTACGATGTCATGTGAAAAAAATTATTTGTTGATCTTGGATATTATGTGATTATGTCCATGCCAATCATAAATTTTTATATTTCTTCACTAAATGCAAAATTATATGTTTTATTTTCTCTACCAATCACAACACATGTAGAGCGTCACGTGACACTTCCCATAGACTAACCAATAACTTATTGTTGGACAATGGCTTTGGAAGCTTTTGAAAAATCTTATTTTTTGCTAACTTTGAGCATTAATTAAGATGGGACCCAAGCGTTATTTTTAACGTTTCTAATTGGGTTCATGTTTAATACCGCGTAGTGAAAAAAACCGTGTATTTCGTTACGCAAAACCATTTCCGGATGAATGAGAATTCAATGCCTATTTTCGGGTTCGTGGAAATGAATTTAGGTGGGTTTCCTACTCATTTTTGAAATGTGCTTGTCCCACATTGGAAAAGCTTAAGGATTTATTTGGGTTTATATACCTAAACTTGGGATACTTGGGATGGGCCCCAAGGGGTACCTAAGTTTGTGGAAGGGCGAAGTTATGGGTGAAATGGGCTACTGTAGACACCCCATTTTTTATCGTCCTCAAGACTTAGACGTCACCGCTTGAACACTCGATGATCATCTATGTTTGTGTTCGTCTTAAGTTCCCGGAGGCCTCGGCTACGCGCCTTGCCTTAGAATCCCTCGACTCGACCGTTTTGTGTCTGATTTTGCACCAAACACTTGTTTTTTTGCTTTTGAAGGCAGGGAATGGCTTTTGGGACATCCCTACACTCCACCAGCTGTGGCTTGAGGCCACCGGCTGTGTCTTGTTGCCATCGGCCAAATGTGATGGCCGGCCGGCTAATTTGACTGTCGGTCGACCACTTTGATGGCCGGCCGACCAAATGTGGTTTTCAACAGATATTTCTGTAGACAGCTGGCAGCTGTCATTCCAAGCCATACCCCGGCCCATGCCTGGACGTGGGACTTCTGAGGGGGCTGCAGATTGATATATCTATATCAATCAAGCTCTCTCAAAGGAGGAGAGATATACCAAAGGAAGAGGAGGAGATATACAACCTAAGGAGCAAAAAATCTCTCTCTCTCTCTCTACATTTTCTGCCTCTCTCTCTAAGGTTTAGGGCATGTTTGTGCTCAAAAGTGCATTTTCTTTGTACTTTTGTATACAAACACCTAGTTCTCTACTCCCTTTATTGAGCTGAGGTCCTTGGAGGTGATTTTTAGGGTGATTTGAAGCCCTTTTTTGGTCCAAAAGTTGCTGATTTGCTGTTGTGCTTCAAGGGTGAGCTTTTACCTCTTTTAAGCCTTGTTTTCATAGCTTGTTTTGCCATATTTACAACTGTTTTTGAGATTAACATATAACATAGAAAAGTCTTTTTTTTGAGTGCTCTAAATAGTTTGTTAAGGGTGTTTTAAGCGTTGGGGTTGTTTCACCCCTCCTAAGGCTTGTTTGGCCCTTGTTTTGTGCCATTTCGGTTGAGATCCGGGACCATTATGTTTGGGCCACCTCACCACTGAAATCTTGACGGATTTCAGTGATGAGGATGGTGCCTTGAGGTCCTAGGAAGGAGAGGGCCACCCCCTCTCCTTGTTGTCCTTGAAAATGGCCATTTTTGCCTCTTGAGGGAGCATCTTGTTTAAGTGTATGTTGGCCATGCTTTAACTGATTTTCGTGCTCATTATGTCAAAATATAGCTCTATTTTCAGTTGGTTTAGACACACCTTGCATGCCTTGCATACATGTCTTGTAATGCCACATTTTTGCCTTAACATGCTTTAGGTGTAGACCCTTGTTCTAGCATGATTTAGGCTTAGCATTGTGAAGCTTACATGCATATTTTGATGTGCTAAGGGACTGTTTTAGGTCATTTGAGTCATTCATGTCTTGCTTTGTATAGCTACCATGCAATCCCTCTTGAATGCCTTAAGTTTTGGCCTCTCTAGCATGCATTACTTGCATTGTTTCAGTGGTTTGGAACCACTTACCATGTTATTTCAGTCATTATAACATGCTTGTATGCTTGCCTTTGATGCCTCTTTGATGCCTTATGAGGTTCTGCCTTGTGCTCCATGTTTGGTCATTGTGCATGCCCTTGAATTTAAGTCATTTAGAGACCATCTAAGTGGTCTTTAGGCTTTGTTTTAATATGTTGAAACTCTGTTTTGATCATTTAATTCATGCCATGTTTGGTTTTGCTAAGGGTAGTTCAATACCTCCTTAGCTTGCCTTAAGTACTTGGACCATTATCGCATGCTTTGCTTGTTTTGATTAATTGGTTTGGCACCTCTCTCTCATGCAATTTCAGAGCTTATGATATATTCCATATGCCCATGTTTGTCTTCCTATTAAGTGTGCTTAAAGGTTGCTTATTTGATGTTCAAGTGTTAGTCCATTTGCATGCATGTGTGTGTGTGTATTGGTTATCATTTCCATAGCATTGGCCATTATTTTAGGCTTGTTTAAGGGCTGCCTAATTTAGTTTAAGTCCACCCTTTGGCATGTTGTTGCATGCTTAGCTTATGACATGTTGTTGCATGTTGAAGTGATGTTGCATTTGGCATGTATTATCCTCGTTGTTTTGTTTGCTTAACATACCATATGTTTTGCATGCTTCTGTGTTGACATTGTGCCTTGTATGCTCATTTAACTTGCATGCTTGTTATATGCCTTGTATGCTTCCCATATGCTCATGCTGCATGCCTAGTTAACATACTTAGGTTGCATCACATTTCCATGCATCTTTCACCTCTTGATCAACCCATGATAGAGGTTGAAAGCCCCTTTGTTTGCTTATTTGCATTGCATTTCATTTAAAATCAAAGTGCATACTTGGTTTCTTGGGCCATCACACATTGAAATACGCGATTGGTGGTCTGAAAACCGAGGGCCATGCCCCTTTGAGTCATAAACATGATAAGGGATGTGGTTGGTGCATACATTGCTTGAAATGAATTGTCATGCTATGTTTTGCCCTCTGCTGCTGTCAAAAACAGATTTTGCAGGAATCTTTGGCCGGCTAGCCATCTATACTGTCGACCGACCAAATATGGATGGTCGAGAGCCCAACAAATGGTCGATGACCATTCTCTATGGTCGGTGACCAATTCCCTCAGCCGATGGTGTTCCACAGCATTCAGGGAAGCAACCCTGAGATTTGTGCAGTCTTCAGAGAAGGATAACAGTCAAAGCAGAGGCAACTTGTGCATGGCAGTGGCTTTCCGAGCAAAGCCGAGTGCGCATTGCATTGGGCCCTCTTCCCGAGGCTGTTTACTGCTTTCATTAGATTAGTTAATTTGTTAATTAATTAATTGGTCTGTAATATTTAATTAGCTTGTAGGATAACTTGTATTATTCTTTCGGTCCCTCCGAGCGAGGGCGAATCTGTAATAAGCGTGGGTGCGTGTGTGTATGTCTTCCAACCCCCACTTCTTTCTTCCCTTTTATTTACCTGCTTATGATGGTAGATTAGGGCACATTTATTTTAGCATACTTTATGCTATGCATGCGTGCATCCATACATTTGTACTGCATGCATTAGGCTTGGTACATCACGCTAACTGCATTCGTACTTCAATTCAAAAATTGACTATGTGATAGTTGATCGCATTTCATATGCCATGCTTAGGTTAGCCGAGCCTGCCTAGATTGCATTTTTGCATGTGATGCATTAGCCATTTTTTTAACATGAACTAGGATCATGCATATGATTACTGACTAGTTTCTGTTTTGGCTCGGGGTACTAGGTAAGCTTTTATGCTTTAGCATATCGCATGCGTGTGAGTGTTGCCATGACAGTATGATTACCATGAGGCTAGCTGCTTATGTGATATAACTGCTTGAATGCTTATGGATGGAGGTTGAATTACCTAAATTGGAATAATGCATTAAAACTGTGAGTTTTAAGCCCACTCGATAGTGGCAAAACCATTTTTTCTAAAAGTCCACTTGAGGGTGGCAAAACCTGCATTTCAGCCTACTTGCGAGTAGCAAACCATTTTAAAACAAGCATGAAATGTTTTGTTCCAATTTAGGTAATTTGGTCTATACTTGTTTGTTGCGCGCATAAACGTAGTAATTCTAGGCTAATAAATGGGATAAGAACACACAACGTTTTCAAAACTGGATATCACGGTTAGTAGAGGCCGATCTTCAGATCGGGCGAGAGGGGGTGCTCATAGCTGACCTTCCCCAATCGTACCCAAGCTCCCGAGCCGAGGTAACTTTGGTGATGACGGACACGTGGCCTTTGGCATTGAGTCAGGGTTTCCTAAATTCCCCCATAAAAAATATTTAGGTGGCGACTCTGTATCTGGCAAAGCAGTCCATGTTTGGCACTTCTTTTCAAAAATCTGTTTCTCAAAACGATTTGCCGGACTTGGACTCTTTGGTTCAGATTAAGGACCGTGACACAAATTGAGTCCGAACTATAGTGAGGCCCACGGGCGCATCTATAGTTTCTGGCGACTCTGCTGGGGAACTAGAGAGCTTGACTCAAACTCGTGATATCCTGTCTTGATTTCATTTATGTGTCTCTTTGCATTGCATGTGCATTGGTGCACCTAGGACACCGTGTTTGCCATCTGCCATTCCTGAACGGTTTGCCGGAGGCTTGACTTTGTCAAAGCATGCCATAAGGCTGACCGGTTGTGGGCTCTAAAACCCTAGCTCCTGACAAAATAGGACAGGGAAACCCTACCCCTCCATAGGGGTGTTTTGGCTCTCTTTACTTGCTATGTGTTTTTAGAGTGTATCTATGCAGGGGGAACACACATATCAGTTCACAAGTTTGAGTATCAGACCTGAGGGCATCAGTGTCAGTTTATGAGAATCAGTTATATCTGTGGGTATCCGATTCAGTATTTTGGGGGCAATGATTTCAGGCGAAAGTGATCAGTAGTAGAGTACAGTTATTCAGCTATACTAGTGTCTGTTCTGATTGGTCCGAAATGCTGCATGTTTTCTCTTTCAGTTCAGAGAGTTGATACAGAATAGCTAGTGTTCCTCCTTGCTGAGACAAGACAGATATCTAATTCGTCAGTCACCATTCAGTACAGCGAACTTATCATGCCGCAGAATTCAGAGGAGATTGTGGTTATGACGGCCGCATCAGACCAAGGAATCACTTTGCAAAGCGAGACCAATGTCGATGTACCGCATCCACCCAGGTCGCTTGTCGCGCACCCGGTCTGGACCCCCCTGTTGTATCAGGCTTGTGAGCCCACCACGTTTGAATTGATGGGAATGATAGGCGACCTCCGGAGATCCGTGGCCGACCTGGCCTATGGAATGTCGGCTTCGCCACCAGCGGCACCGTATGCCTGGAATTTCATACCACAGGAGCCCCCGCTACTGGGGCGGATTGTGATCGAGCTCAGCCAACCAGAGGTTGCCTCCAGCTACAGCAACGACGTGTCAGCAACAACCGGGCTTCGCTCTGATGTAGTAACCCAAACCCCCGATCAGGCTGAGGCCAGAGGCAAGAACAAAATGAAGGCAGATGCCAATCCCATTGAACAACTGTTGTGGGCAACCGAGGCTTTGAAAGCCAGGGGGATAAATAAGCAACAAGTATTTGCAGTCATGACTAAAGCTGTGGATGATGCTTTCCCAACTTCAACCGAAGGCGGTTCAAGCCGGGCGAAAAATCGGGATGGGCCCCGCCATACCAAGATAGTCCCTGTCATCCCTAACCCTGTACCAGGAAAAGATCAGAAAGCCAAGGCAGTACCCGTTGACCCTTTCGCTAGTGCGTCTAGCAAGAACCCTCAGACTTCAAAGTACCTGCCTCGAGGGCGCAGAGCCTTTCATGCCCTCTACATGCCTCTGTCTAGGGCATTTCAAATATTGGCTAAGAAGGTGCATCTTAAACCCCTCGAGCCTCGGCCTCTCCCGAAGAATCTCCCTCTCTCGCATGATGTTACCTTGTACTGCGCGTACTACCAACAGTCCGGTCACGGTACCGATGGTTGTTTCCGCCTTTGTCATGAAGTGCAACATTTGATCGACAATGAAGTCATCCTCCCGCCTACCTCAGCAAATTCTGTTACCACTGAGCTGTTGGACTTCGAGGATACTGCAAGTTTGTGATCAGGGGTTGGACCACCTGCGGGCGGTGCTCGGTATAGTTTGGATGTGGCGTCTGGCACGCATTTTTGGAGCATCTGCGAATGCTAGTTTTGTAAATCCTAGCTTGCGTGTCGAGCTAGTCTTTTGTTTTGTTTTGAGTCTATCTCATTGTCTTGAGTCAGTCCTTTTGCTTATGGGTCTGTCTTGTTGTAGCGAGTCAATCCCCTTTGTATAGAATGTCGGGTGATTCCGGAGCTGTTGCCTCGAACACCGTTTTGTTTTGTAATTACCCTTTTGCTTTCTTTTGAGTCTGTCTCTGTCATAGAGCCAGTTGCAACCAGGGAATCTGAATGGAATGGCTGCAGCTATCATGTTTCCATACTTACTACTATTCTGAATTAGTTGTGCCAGGGGGCTTGAATGGAACAGCAGTACATTCCACCTGTTCTCTTGTGCCCTAAAAATCATTGCATTGACCTAAGTTTTTCAAAACTTTTTGAACACTGCGGTGAAAACAAAGAGGAAGGAATTCCTCGGGTTTTGCAAACTTTGATCAAATTGAGAGAAAGAGAGGCATGCCAAGCCTTTAATGATTGAAATCATGCTTGTCAACGTGAGTACTGAGAAGGACCCTAGCTTGATCCAGACTGGTTCCACACTATCTTCAGTGCGAGCAATTTGTCGCTTCTTTAAAAAAAAAAATTCAAAAACAGAATGTTTTGCGCGGTCCTACGAAGACCTGTGTGGAATCGCTCTTGAGATTGTGCAGCCTAGGATCGCTCTCAGCCTCGAGACTCGACCCCTCATTTTCAAACCTTGAACTTGGATTCAGAAGGTTCGACGATCAACCACAATGTGAGGCCTATGTCGCCTGATTTGAAGCAGCCCATGAATTAGGGGCAGGGAAGTCAAATCAAGAAGATTAGATGTCATCAAAAAAAGCTTGCAAAGCTAGATCAGAAGCACCCCTCGAACCAGGGGCAAAAGATGCCAGATTGTGGTCGAAGAGCCGAAGATGGATCATTCCACAAATCAATGAAGATCGGCAAGAATGCCAAATCCCAGAGGGAGGAAAGAAGAAAGTATTGCTGAAGAAAAATTGAGTTCCGATCCACAACACTAGGGGCAAATTCAGCCTCCATCGGATGGACTCCTGCATCGTCAGCGAACAACAGCTGTTCTCCTGGATTCAGTTGACTTCAGGATCTCAAACCATTCAAAATGGACAAAGCTACACTTTTACCCTTGAGAGGCTCGCTGGGCCGAAAACCCGGAAGGGCGATCCAAGCAAAAGTTAGAGCGAAAAAAAAAAAGAACAAAAGAAAAGAACAAAAGAGAAAAAATGCCAAAAAAATGAAAAAAATGCAAAAAAAATGAATAAAAGAAAAAAGAAGAAAAGAAATGAAAAAGAATTGAAGAACATAGCTCGTAAGGTTGAAAACCCGCAAAGGGCGGCCTTGGCAAAAGTTAGAGCATAAAAAGGAGAGGTTAAATACCCGAGTGTATCTTAACCCCGAACTACGTAAGGCTTGATTCCCATGTTTGGGATACGTAGGCAACTTCATCCTGAAGTCCAGCCACCAACACTTTCAAAGTGACTGTGTCCATATATTAGTTTTGACCATCTTCGTCTTCTCTGTATCCGAGAGTTCAGTTGCGATCATCACTAATGAGGACTGACTACAGTATGCTGCGGCGTTATCCAGACAAGGGGCAACTTTTCGTTGCCATGAGTCGCCATTCAAACCAGGGGTAACTTTCCGTTGCCATGCAGCATCCTTCGAACAAGGGGCAATTTTCCATTTTCCTTCGGATCCGAGGTTGTGCATCTCAAGCGTAGGTTCCGTGCTCGTTGAGCATTGGCCATTTGCAAAAATAGTTTTTGAAAATTTTTACTGAGGTTGACCATTTTCTCGAAAATTATTTCATTTTTCAAAATTGGACCATTTTTTTGGACCCAAAAAGGAGAATTTTCAGCGCTCATAGCCTGACTTGCATGATTTTCAAATCAAAAACCGAACTAGTATGTTAACCTAACTCTCATCTGGTCAAAATTGTTTTAATAGAAAACCAAAACAAAAAATGGTCAAAATGATGAACTAGGGGCACAGTTGAGTCAGGTGTTCTGTCTTTACCCCGTGGTTAACATTCCTTGCCATAAGGACACTCTACCCGCCAGAAAGGGCACAATTGGAGCTGTCATTAAAGGGCTGAAAGCTCTCTCAACCTCCGAGCAACGAGGTATCAAACCAAGTGCGAAGCATGAATTGGAATGGATCAAGATACTTCATTCCCCATCCGGGGCATCGACCAAACGTCACCAGAAGGAATAGCCGCGAGCTGATACGGTTGAGCGTGAACCCACAACTTCCTATTCATCCATTAAACACCCCAAGGAGGGATAAAAATGAGAGAATAAAGAATTGAGAGGTGTAAGTTGAGAAAAAAAGAGAGCCGAAGGGTTTTGAGAAAAAAAAAAACGAGCTTGAGTGCCAAAGGGATGTGAGAATCACAAATAAGAAAGGGCGGGAAACACTACCCGGAGAAACTGGCTCCTCGCGAACTGAGAGGTCTCTTGTCTTTATAACACGTCTGTGTGTCGTGTCTTTTGTTTTGTTTACCTCAACTTTTGTTTTGAGTCTTTTTCAAGTGTTACTCGATGAGTTTAGGTCGTGTACCTTTTGTTGAGTCATAGTATGTTGTGTTCAGTTGTAGGCTCAATACCCGGTTGAGAACCCTTTTCTCATTTTCAAAAAAAAAATCGTTTTGTGCTCAGAATGCTGTGCCATTCTGCACATTTGTGCAAAAACATGATTTGGTTCTTTCATACAACTGCAGGGTCCCCCCCCGATAAGTGTAAACAGGAAAACACTGGGCCTCTTTGAAGCTTCTGGGTTTCAGATCGCATCTGAGTGTGCTTCAACTTCAGTAGATTCAACCTTCATGGTCCGTCTTATCAGATTTGGGCTGTTTGTTCAGGATCCACTGTGCGCAAAATGAACCAAGCGTTGTGTTATGAGCTGTATGCAGATTAATCCCCAGTAGAGTATGACCCGAGTGTTCAGAATGTGCAGTGGTTGGTATGGTTTGTTTTTGCTGTTGGCTGGTTCGTTATCTGATTATTACAATGCAAGTGTTCAATTTTCAGACAACAGATCAATTTCATTTCGTTTGAGATGCAACATGATGCAATGCGATGCAATACATGAAATGTACAAATGCAACACTTTTTCAGAAAAAAAGTTTGTTTCATTTCATCATCTTTTTCAAGTATATAGTTTTGTAAATAAAAATCTACCTGAGGCAGTACAAGGTACTCTAGCTACCAGCAAAAGGTACAAAAGAAAAGGAAAAGAAAAAAAAAAAAAAAAATAGCAAAAGTCTGGATCAATGACAAAAGGTCGTGGGTCTTGGGGTCCGTCCTCGTCCTCTTCCTGGACGAAGGTCCAGGAGCATCATCAGCGCTGTCATCTGAGTCCGAGTCCGAGCCGTCTCCGGTCTCCTCCTCCGACGACTCTGCCTCCGCCTCTGTCTCCGCCTCAGACCCGTCATCGCTTGGAACTGGCGCCCGTGAGCTACTCCCGACATGGGTGCGTCCCGCCTTGGTGCGGGGGTATACTCTCTCATCTCCTCTGGTAGGAACAGAAGGTCCAGCTGGGGCACCTCATACGGTAGGGATCTGGAAGGGATGCTGAAAAGTACAAAAAGCGAATGCATCAGTGAACACTGTGAACAGAATATCAGTACAGAATGCAATGTATGAGTACAGTGTGTGAACACTGTGAACAGAGTATCAGTGCAGAATGTAGTATATGAGTACAGTGTGTGAACACTGTGAACAGAGTATCAATGCAGAATGCAGTGTATGAGTACAGTGTTTGAATGCCATGAGCAGTTTATCAGTACAGAATACAATGCATCAGATGCTGTGAGGGCAATATGTTAGGTGTCGTTTTGTGTGTCAGAGTATGTGAAACAGTCTATGTATGGCTCGAGACGAGGTCAGTAGGACATACAAGAATGCTATAAATGGATAGAAGGTCGAGGCTCTGCTGGAGCATCCCCATCACTGAAGCGGTCAGCTCCAAGGACTGGCGAGTGTACTCAGAAGAGGCCTGCAAAAGTATTAAGAAGCATCAATATTCTGCGGAATATCAAATCAAATGAAATGAACTAACTATGCAGAATGCAATATGTAGTAGTACATACCGGAGGCGGGTCGTAGAAACCGACCAACTCGTGATCAGGCGGAGACGGAGCAATAGGGATCTGGTAGGTCACCCCGCCATGCCCTCTGCATGTCATCGCCGTAGGCAGAGCAGGCCAACCAGCCCCCCGCCCTCTCTGAACTCCACTCCTGCTACGGACCCGAGCCATCCTCGATGCTCCTGCCCCAGCCCCCGCTCCTGCCCTAGCTACCGGCACCGCGGGTCTCTCTCTCTCAGCTCGACGGCCACCCCTTAGAGTCCGCATAATGTAGGTCTGGACGTACTCTCTGTAGTCGCCCTCGCCCCTAAAGCCCTCCGCGTCCCAGCCGATCGTGTAATCGGCCATCTCCTCAACGGTGAACCTCTCGGTGTCTCTCATGTGGGTAGGAGGCGGACCCGGAACTATCTGCTCTGGCAAGCCCAGGGTCTAGCGTAGGAAACGCTCACCCAAGTACCAAGCCCGATAGACCAGGCCCTCCAGCAGGATCCGGAAACGTGCAGTCTCTTCTGCCCCGACAAATCGATCTCGAATCGTCGCAGGCAATGGAGCCCAAAGCTGCCAAGTGATCTGTAAATGACATGTAGTTTGTTATCTACTGATATTGACAATACAATGTAAAGCGAAGCTTAAATGAACCGCAAGTAAAACATACCTCTGCGGGGGTAATAGTATCAAAGTAGTAGCGGAAAAAAGATGAATGTCTCCCGCAGCCTCCGCACACACCTTACGTCAAAGCGACACGAAAATGGGACGACAAGAGGGGTCTCTACGTCTGGCACTGGGGCGAGTCTTGGAAAGTAGGCGCAGACCCACAACTGCAGAGCAAATACCAGAAGGGTTATCAGATAAAGCAGAACGCAAAATAAAGCAGAAATTACAGGATCGTGTACTGTGCAGTGTGTTGAGCAGAGTGTACGGTATATGAAGTGTACAGTCAGTGTAAAGCAGGGTATATGTGTGTGCCGTGTGTGCAGTATACGATCAGCATGAAACAGAAAGTACAGTGTGTGCAGTGTACAGAGTACAGAAAATATAAAGCAGAAAAAGAAAAATGTACCTCCCAAATGCGCCAGTAGCCTCTGAGCAACTGCCCACTAGAACGGGAGGCTGAGCTCATGTACCCGTACAGAGTGGCCAAGGCAGCGCCACCCCAGTCATAGCGCAAGATCCGGGTGACGTCCACGAGAGCGCTGAGCAGGCAGAGGGGCACAGTGTTCGCCCGGTCGGCGAAAATAGTCGTCCCTAGCAGGAACATGAGAAAGCCGCGCGCATATCGCTCCACCGCCTCCTGAGTCATCGGAGCTTCCTCGACTAAGGCTGGCTGGACTCAAAACTGGACTTCGAACCATGAATATCGAACGAAGCCGGGACGTACGAGAGGCAGCACCTCACCGAGCAAATGGATCTGAGCAGCTGTCCACTCATCCATATCAGTATCAAAGGGGATCGGATCACCCCTACCCCGATGCCTGTGAGCATCGAGAAATCATAGGGAGTCATCGTCATGTCTCCCGTAACGGAGAAGTGGAAAGAATCGGTGGTGTCCCACCACCTCTCTACTAAAGAAGCAAGGAGAGGCCTGCTCGCCGTAAGGCGCGAGAGTCCCCTGCAGAATGCGCCAAATCCGGCCTGGTCCACGATGTGGCGAACCGCGTCGGGTAACTCTGCATACCAATCCCAAGCGGCAATATTCCCATACCCCCAGACCGTATGGGAATCTCCCTGTTTTCAAGCAGACAATGGCGAAGAAATGCTAAAGTACAGTTTTGAAAAGCATTCAAATTTGGTAGTGAACTACAACATGTGATATGTCAGTGTGTTTGCATGTTTTGTTGTAGATACAGCATGTGTGCACATTTTCCAGATTCAAACAGATATCGGGTGCCGGTGTGCTCGTAGTGAACTACAGTGACTGATGTGTCAGTGTATTTGAGTGGTTCAGGGCGAGTGCAGTGTGTGTGCACGCGTTCAGATTCAAACAGATAACAGTTGCAAGTGTGTTCACGGTCGATTACAGTGTACAGTGCCTCAGTGCATTTGGGCTAAGCAGTTAAAGAGCATAATCAGTTATGGCAGCTAAGTGTTCTACATTGCGGAAACTAAATCAGAGGGAAGAATGTTACCTCGGAAGCGCCGAAGGACAAATGAGATGTAGGCTCGCGCAAGAAAAGCTCTGGAGGCACGCCCCTCTCGAAATCCCGGAACTGGCGAAGTCTATCAGGAGGCAGGATGTGAATCGCCGGCCGGTAGGTCGCCGGGTCGAACAGGCGGACGCTCAAGGGGAGGAGCTCGGCCTCTGGATCCATCTCATGCTCTGGGGGAGTCCCGCCCCATGGAATATCACCCGCCATGTCAAAAGTGGTGCGAAACTGGCCGAAAGAGTGAAAATCGGGCAAGAATATGAAAAGTCAACTGAAAAGTCAACTTCGGGAGGGTGAAAAATGGCCGGAAAGGTCGGGGTGCAGAAAAGGCACGAAAATCAAGAAAAACTTGGGGGAAACAAACCCCCAAGAGGTGGAAATAGCGAAGGAGACACCGAAACGAAGAAATGTTCGGTTCAAAGTGTTTGAAACGCGATGAACTTCACGAATCAAACGTCGAAAAGGGCGCGAGAATCAAGGAAAACGGAGAATGGAAGAGGGGAAAATGCTCTAGAGAGAGAGAGAAACTATTTTCGGCCAAGGAAAATGAAAGAAATAGGGTTTGAAACCCTATTTTAAAAGACCCGAGGCAAAAAGACTAAACTGTCCCGACTCAGCAACTTTTGGCCGGTCGGCCACATCTTTGTCCGGCCGGTCAAATGTTTGGCCGGTGATGTTTTTTTGGTGGCCAGTGGATGGCCGGTGGTTTCCCCTTCCGGCCGGTGAGCATCCTACAACCTTGTTTGGGTCAGATCTGTGGTTTGGGACCTTTATTGTTCAAGATAGTACAAGAAAAGGCATTTCCGAAGCTCAACCGGCCTCCGTTTCAACCTCGGACCGTGTCTTCTGTGCGTGGCACTCGAATTCGTGCAAGGTGTATCCTTTTGGTATCCTTTTTATCTCTTACAAGGTTCGAAAGTTTCCCCACATGGGTTACGTTGCAACGCTCCGTCGTGAACGCGCGCTGATTTTGCGTCAATTCTGTCACGTCGTTGCGCACACATCTTGCATTGTCATGCACATGCATAATCATGCATTCAAAATAACAAAATTCATGCATTCGCTATGGTCTGGCGAGACCTTAAATACGCTCGGTCTAGGAGACCTTAAATCCTCTAAAGATGCAAGTTCTTCAGTGTTTGCCGTGCCCGAACGACTTTTGATAAGTTGCATTATACATGCATTTCAAACGACGCGTGTGGTTGCGCATTCAGGTTCACATGCATTGTCATGCATAATCAAAAGACGTGCATTGTCACGCACTTACATCAACATGCATTGTCATGCATCTCAAAAGTCGCGCATTGTCACGCATTTCGAAATCATGCATTTGATGGTCTGGCGAGACCTTAAACCCGCTCGGTTGCATTATACATGCATTTCAAATGACGCGCGTGGTTGCGCATTCAGGTTCACATGCATTGTCATGCATAATCAAAAGACGTGCGTTGTCACGCACTTACATCAACATGCATTGTCATGCATCTCAAAAGCCGTGCATTGTTGCGCATTTCGAAATCATGCATTTGACGGTCTGGCGAGACCTTATACCCGCTCGGTTGCATTGTTATGCATTTCAAATGACGTGCGTGGTTGCGCATTCAAGTTCACATGCATTGTCACGCATATCAAAAGACGTGCGTGGTCACGCACTTACATCAACATGCATTGTCATGCATCCCAAAAGTCGCGTGTTGTCGCGCATTTCAAAATCATGCATCAAAAAAAAAAAACAAAAAAACAAAAACAAAAACAAAAACAAAAAAATGCATATGTCATGCATCATTATAAATAATGCATATGTCATGCATCATTGTAAACATACATATGTCATGCATCATTGTAAATAGTGCATATGTCACGCATGTCACTGTAAATAATGCATATGTCATGCATCTTACTGTAAATATTGCATTTACGCCCATCCATTGCATATTTGTAAATAGTACATTGTAGCTTGCATGTATTCACTGCATCACCCCCACCTATGGCTTGCGCCTTTCCATGTTGAGCTTGGTCTGGTATGTGCCCATACTTTTCACATCGAAGCACAGTTCTGTATGTGTACATGCCTATTCCACGCTCGTATGTTAGTTTGAGGGTTGCGGCACCGTTTCTGTGTTAGATGCGGTTTGTTTGAGTACATGCCTTTCCTAGGCAAGATTTGGTTTCGCCCGCGTGCCTTATCCATTATAAATATTCCATTCCATTGCATATTTGTATATGTTGCATTGTATCTTGCATGCATTCACCACATCACTTCCATCTAGGGCTTGCGCCTTTCCATGTTGAGCTTGGTCTGGTATGTGCCCATACTTTTTACGTCTATACACTCATAGGTCTGTATGACCGTTCTATGTTAGACGTGGTTTATGTGTGTCCATGCCTTTCCTCGGCAAGATTTGGTTTGGCTGCTTGCCATATCCATTATATATATTGTAGTGTAATTTTTGCATCCAGCATTAGGATCATTGGTCTTTCTTCAACGGGTCATTTCCCCACCTATGTCATTCCACCCAATTACTTGTTCTTGTGTAAAGAGAGAGAGAGGATAGATTTGTCAAAAATGGGTATTCTCCGTCGCAGCTCTTGGAAAGGGGCCTAAAGTATGACATTCGCCACATGTGCGATGCCCCAGTCATCCTTTGAGTGATGACAGTCTTCCGAGTATCTGTCGGAGCACTGTATAACTGTGGGTGATCGGAACTCGGTAGACCAACGCAATAAGGTCCGAGCCATACAAAGATACCGAATGGATAGCCATCCCCATCTCATGAATGATTCTCTTGAACCGTCCTCAAGTAAAGAACTT
Organism: Camellia sinensis; assembly: GCF_004153795.1. Classification (NCBI taxonomy): domain Eukaryota; kingdom Viridiplantae; phylum Streptophyta; class Magnoliopsida; order Ericales; family Theaceae; genus Camellia; species Camellia sinensis. Next base: position 1,829,929 of record NW_021025545.1, on the reverse strand, counting down.
GACCGTCAACCGGCCCGATGCCTATATATGGAACAACTTGCGTGATATCCCTTGTTTTGTGTTCGTCCTTGAGTTCCAAGAGGCCTCGGCTAACGCACGCATTCTGACCTCAGGATTCCTCACGATGAACGTCAGCGACTGTTTTGTGTCCCTGGTTTTTGCACCAAAACACTTGTGTTTTGGCTTTGGAAGGAGTTGAGCTGAGAAACCCGGGCCAGGCAGAAGGAAGCATCTGTTGATAGTGCTGCATCCATGTCTGTACGTCCACGCAGACCTCAGTAACGATTTCCTAGCAGGCCCAACCGGCTTTCAACTGGTCCCCTACACCTAAAAATCACGGAAAGTTATGTGTTGAAATCTCAATATAGGTAAGCGCTGTTATACTGAAGAGTCCACCAAAGTCTATGATCGTATGAGCAACTGAGCTACGGAATCACCTCCAATGGTACAACTTTACACCTACCAAAGTGGTCCCCACCTTGAAGCGGCAATGCTAAAAGGACACCTGACCACATTCCAATGATCGGCCATGACGCGACCTTGTTAAAGAGGGCGCAAGCAAGGAACACCTAATAATAGTGGTGCAGACATTTGACACCATTCACACAATGAGAAGGTCAACAGAAAACTCGAATTTAACCACAGACATAAAGAGACGCACATACTAAGAATATAAGTTGTTAATTCAACTCGATATACACTCTTCTCCGGATACCTGTTCCCACACAGGAGCCAAGGCGGCACACCTCCAACGGCAGCAACCCATACCGCCGGAGCGGCTGGGTGTGTCACTGCTAGGAAACGTGCTGTCCACTTGAGTGTTGGTAAGGTATAGAACCCTCATGTCCCTGGTATTTCAACGACCAAACCAAGAAAGTATGCAGATATGGAGCCCACACCGATTCCACTTTTTGTCATAGCCAAAAAATCCTCTTCTCGCGTCTAATCTCTCGTTACGCATTTTTTCCGCCTCCTCCTCTAAAGGTTTAGGGTTGTTGGCCACAAGTATAGATAATTGCGCTTTGGCACTTGTTGATAACGTACAAAACACGCATCACTTTTATCATCCTCTAACATTGCCTTTATTGCGACTGGCTCGAGGTCCGTCGTGCAGAGTGTGATTTTCCGAGGCGGAGTGTGATTGTAGAAGACGCCTTCTATTTTCTCTTTGAGTCCAAAAAGTTGACTGATTTGCACTGCTGTGCCTTCAAGGGTGAAGCTTTTTTACCTCTTTTTAAAAGCCTTGTTTTCATAGCTTGTTTTTGCCATATTTCAACCTGTTTGAAGCTTAACATAATAACAAAATAATAAAAATCTTAGTTTTTCATTCTACTCTAA
>NW_021025545.1:1779491-1790429 GCF_004153795.1 Camellia sinensis | reverse complement strand
AGTTAGCCTCATGGTAAGCATGCTATCATGGCAGTCACTCACACACATGCAAGGATGCTAAAACATAAAACTTACCGAGTACTCCAAGCCAAAACAGAAGCTATGTTAGAAATCCATGCATGATCCTAACTATACAGAAATGCCTAATGCAACACATGCGAAAATGCAACTACAATAGGCTCGGCTATTCTAAGATGGCATATGAAATGCTACAGCTAACACGTATTCAACTTGGAATTGAAATACAAATGCAGTTAGTATAATGCGCCGAGCCCGGTGCATCCAAGACAGATGAATAAATGCAAACATGCTATCATACTGTATGCTAATTGAAACATGCCCTAATCTAACCGTCATAAGCTGGTAAATAAAAGGGAGAAAGACGTGGGGTTGGGAGACATACATCACACGCACGCACACTTATTACAATTGTGCCCTCGTTCGGAGGGTCCGAATAAATAATACAGTCCGAATAAATAATTACAGTCCGAATGAATAATTAAATATTACAAAACCCTAATTAATTAACAAATTAACTAGGAAAGCAAATAAACTAGTATGCAAATTCGTGGACCGCCTCAGCTCTGTTCCGAATGATGAAAGATGCATCCTCGAGTTGCCTTGCGCGAAAATCCATTGCGATGCCCCGATTCGCCTCTGTTTACACTTAATCTCTGAATACTGTGCGAAGCTCCAGAAGGTTGTTGATTTCTGATTTGCTGCAACAGAGAGCAAGAAAAGGGCATGGCAAAGTATTTTCACATATGTATGCACACCTCGATCCTCGTGCCACCAATCACGCATCTCGATGCATGATGGCCGAGGAGTCGAATTGCACGACTCAATGTAAAATGAATGCACATGGAAACACAACAAGGCCTAAACTCTATCATGGGTAATCCGGAGTGTTGGCGACCGGGAATTGAGACACGTTCCGTCACTCGGAGTACGAAACGTCCCTCGTTTCCCGCACTTGGGCTAACTCCTATCCCAAACACAATGCAAATGAGATGGCATACACAATGCAACTAACATATAACCTAGCATACGCAATGCTATAAAATTGCATACACAATGCTCGACGTAACATGGCATACACAATGCTCAACTAACATGCAACCTAGCATACGCAATGCTATGAAATGGCATACACAATGCACGATGGACTTACACCAACATGAGTGAACCTCAGCCACGCTCACATCAGTGGCCATTAGATGAAAATGAGACAACGAAAATGTGTGCACACATGCACGAATACCAAGGACCGAACCTAAGGCATGGAATGCCACTCTACCAAAGCATGGCAAGGATGGAACATGACATGGAATAGCATAAATTACAACTCTAAAATAGCATAAAATATGGTCTCGAAACATGCGAATATGGCACACAATGCAAGCTAGGGGGCCCGGGTACCGAAACTAGTGAAGTGCGTTACACTAGAGGTACCCAAAGCAATGCACCAAAGGCAAAACCAACCCCGAACAGACCCTAGGCAGGTCTGAAATAGTGGGGAAATGGCCTAAAGTGGTGGCTCAACATGTAAGAAAATGGAGCTCATTCAATGGTCCGAAAACAAGGAATTCAAGCCCGACTCTCAAGTACACTTAAAGACTACAAAACATGGCAATATGGCACTGATACAAGCTCTGAAATATGATGTATAATGAGCCTAAAACATGAGCACACCTCAGCACATGCATGCAATGGACCTCAAATCTCAAAGTTAAGCATGGGTATTGAACTACAAGCATGCAAAACAAACATCATTTAATCATGAGACCCAAAAACAGAGCTAGGGAAGTCCAAAATAAGCACAATATCAGTTTATGACATGGCCCAAAAGTGCTAAAATCAAAGGCCCACAAAGCATGCAAAGAAGGCTAGTGAACCAAGAGTTGTTCCACAACTATATGAAGCATATGAAAGCTCATTAAACCAGCCAAAAACAGATGTATACCATTCCAAAATATGCCCAAATAACCACTGAAACTCAGTCAATGCATGCAAAAATGATGAGCTCCTTTGGAAGGCCATGCAAGGGGTTACTCTACACCTATATGATGGACACATAAAAGGTCAAAACCACCTCTGGAAATGAGTTATGACAACCTTAAAACTCACCAAATAGGCCATGGAATTGGTCTAGGAAGCATGCAATGAAAGGTCCCTTTGAAAGGCCTTGAATAGGATTGCTCTACACATGCATCATAGACATAAATTATGGCAAAATGGGCTCCAGACAGTGCTAATCCAAACCATAAAACTCACAAAATAACTCCTGGAATGTGACTTCACAACATGCAAAATGGAGCTCCTTTGGAAGGCCAACAAAGCTAGTAAAGAGAATAAGGGGTGAGAGGGTGTAGACACCCCATTTTTGACCGACCTTGAGACTCAGACGTCACCAATTGAGCACTTGGTGATATTGCATGTTGTGCTTGTTCAGAAGTCTCAGAGTCGCGGCTGCGAGCCCTGCCTCCGGACTTCCGAACCCTCTTCTGTGCCTTGCCTCGGTTTGCCGAACCAGACCGGTTTTCTCTGTTTCTTTTCCCTGAGGGGAAGGAGAGTCCCGTATGACCACTCTCAGTGGCCGTAGGGCTACATTTTGTGGCCTGAGGCACATTTTGCCCGATTTCGGAGCGGTTTTCAGTTTTTCGAGATCGTTGCCATTGTGCCCCGGTGTCGGGTACCCTTAATCATCTCCCATTTGCTCTGATTTTGGCATACATCTTATTTTCTCCCTTTTGACGGACACTGGGTCTGAGAAACCCTTCGTGCCGAACGCCACTTTCGGTGTTATACGGGCAGTTTTCCGGGGCCCGAACTGCGTGTTTGGCTCCCCGAACATTTCGTTTTGCATCGTTTTCATTTATCGTTTTTGGCAGGTACCTGTCTGCCTTTCATCACTGGAAGGTCATGGAAGGGTGGGAGGCCAGCAATTTGTTTCAACAACTAGTTCTTTACTCACTCTGGCTGCCCTCCGACACCGTTTTTTCCGGGCACTCCGCGGCCAATGTGAACACTTGGAGTCCATTTTTTTCAAACCCAAACCACATATTTATGTTGTACATCCATGGGAGGACCCTAAAATTATGGCCGGCCATTAATTCCACTTGATACCCTTTTGAACCCCATCCATCTGAGCCAATGTTGAACTACCGCTTCGGGCCACTTTCTTGAACTTTGACCATATAATGTGTTCGTACACACACATGGGAGGACCCTAAACAGTTTATGGCGGCCATTAATTCCATTTGACCCTATTGAACACCCTCCTAAAAAATTGTGGCTTTGTTCTCTCTCCTGTTTAGAATTTCCAAATTCGACACCACAAGGTTGTGAGAAGGAGGAGACCTGGGAGGCCCACCAATATTGGGGCCGGCCACTTTTTCAAGTGACCTTTTTGACCCCTAGCTGGCCGGCTAGGGGGGTGGCGGCCGGCCACCTGCAGCAAAAGCTTAATGTAAGGGCGGCCATGTTCTCATGCTTTACTTTACAGCTCTGCAGCTGTTAGTCCCCCAGAAAATATCCCATCGGGTGGATATTTTGTGGGGAAAGCTTTACCTCCTCTTTTGCCCTCACCTTTATCAACCCTCCTTTTGCGTCCTTATAACCAAGCTTGCTTTGTTTGATTTTGGGGGTTGAGAAAATTCGTTCTTCAAGCCTCAAGATCCATTATCTCCTTCCATTTTTCTCATTTTCCTAAAAAAAACCTTAAGTCCTACACCTTTCTTTCTTCATCACCACCAAGCTCTACCATCCCACTTTCATTTCCAGCAACAAGGAGTGGCCTTCTCAAAGGCTAAGATCGTGAGTCTGCTTGGTCAAGAGCATAACAAAAGTTTCAGTCTCAAGGCAAAATGAAGAATCATCAACAGCAACTTTTCGGAGCTTTGGCACGGCTTTCCAAGAATAACTGCTCTAAACAAAGGCTAATTTGGGCATCCGGGTGGATCCGCGGCAAGAACAACCCGGACATGCATCTCCATCAGAAGCAAGGCGTCCCTGGCTTGCCATGCCAGTTTTATTTTATTCTTAGTTAATTTGTTAATTAATTAGGAATTTCGTATATTATCTTTGACTGTAATATTTGGACTGTAATATTCTTTTATTCGGACTGTATTATTTATTCGGACCCTCTGCGCGAGGGCACAACTGTAATAAGTGTGGCGTGAAGTTGTGATGTATGTCTTTCCAACCCACGTCTTTCTCCCTTTTTAATTTATCTTTTATGCCCTTGATGTTAGATTAGGGCAATTTTAAAATTAGCATACAGTATGACAGCATGTTTTGCATCCAATTCATACTGTATTGCAATGCACCGGGCTCGCGCATCATACTAACTGCATTGTACTTTCAATTGCAAAACTGAATACAGATAGTTGTAGCATTTCAATACCATGTTCTTAGAATACGCGAGGCCGCTATAGTTGGCATCTTGCATGGTTTTGGCATTAAGCATTTTGTATACTTAAGGATCATGCATGATTTCTAATGTAGTTCCTATTTTGGCTTGGAGTACTCCGGTAAGTTCTATGCTTAGCATCCTCGCATGTCGTGTTGAGTACTGCCAATGAATAGCATGCTTTACCATGAGCTATGTGCTTATGTGATATAACTGCCTGAATGCCTGTGGGTAAAGATTTCAGTGGCTTAAGATGCCAATAACACAGGCGCCATTGCAAATTGCCGGAATGCAATGGCTCAAAGCCATTGAGAAATGAAGCATGCAAGGAAAGAAGATGAACTCCAAATATGAAAAGTGACCTTAATGAAACTTAAAGAAAAGGTCAAAACGACTTTCTTCAGTTTAGGTCGAAGTCCAAAAAATGCTTGCAAATAGGGCTAAACTATGGAGCAAAAACAATGTCAAAATGGGGAAAATGAGAGGCTTACCCTTGAAGAGAAGAAGGCTCAGTAGCTTCTGGACGCAAAATAGTGAGTCTCAAGCCTCTGAAAATTCACTCCAAGGTGCTTGAATGGATGTGGAGGTTAGTGCTATGAGGTGTAGTGTAAATGCCCAAGAATAAAGGTCTATGGAGCTCTGAATGTAGAGATATCGGAGAGGTGTATGCAAATGCTCCAACCAAAATATTTTTTCTAACCTCTGCAAATGAGGGAGGGTTCGTTTTTATAGACGAAGAGAGCCAAGGCTTCTTGGAGAAGCCTAAGAAAGTGTCAAGCTTCTCAAAGAGCTTAAGCAAAAGGAGTCAAAGGCTTCTTGGAGAAGCCTAGAGCAAAAGGTTCAAGCTTTCTTGGAGAAGTTAGAGCAAAAAATGGTTCAAGGCTTCCTCAAGAAGCTAAAACAAAAGGTTCAAGCTTCCTCAAGAAACTAAAATAAAGGTTCAATAGGTTCAAGCTATCCTCAAGAAGCTAAAATATGATAGTTCAAGCCAAAAAAAAAAAAAAAAAAATCGGCCAAACAAAGATGACCGAACCGACCGACGCAACGCCCGACCTCAAACGGTGCCGACCGACCGTCAACAGGGCACTAGACCGTCATCAAGGTGCCAACCGACCGTCCATCAATGGTGCGACCGACCATCCACAAAGGTGCCAACCTGACCGTGCCATCAATGGTGCGAACGCGCATCCCATCAAAGGTTGCCAACGACCGTCCATCAATGGTTGCCGACCGAACCAACTGTTCAATGTTGCCGACGACCGTGCCATCAATGGTGCCCGACCGACTCCGCCGTCAATGTCCGACCGACTTGCCGTCAAAGTTGCCGACCGACCGTCCATAATGGTGCGACCGACCGACGACCGTCCAATCAAAAGGTGGCCCGGACGACGTCTGCTGCAATGTGCCGACCGACCGACCGTCAATTGGTGCCGACCGACCGTCATCAATGTGCCGACGACCGATCGTCATCGTGCGGCTCGGACGTACTGCCGTCGATCGGAGCCGCCGACCTCTCATGGCCGGATGCGCAAGAAACCAGGGCCGGTGCCTACAGCTATGGGCGATTGGGTTTATGGGATGATAGGCTGACAAGCACTCTCTGACCCTCCACAAGCAAAAAGCCACAAAGTGTTCTGGTCCAACCAAGACAAAACAAACAAGTTAAGAGATCCTGAGGCAGGCGCTCGGCCGAGGCCGTCCGGGAACTCAATACGAATGAACATCGGATGATCATCCGAGTGTATTCAATACGATGATGTCTCAAGTCTTGAGGAGGTCAAAAAAATGGGGTGTCTACAGTTGCCCCTCTTTGGACGGCAACTCGAAAGTCAAATAACATGACGGGACGTGAATGTCAAAGTCCAGAGGACTGACACCATTTTTTGAAAAAGGCCGAAGACTTAAACCAAGATTTACAAGCTACAGATAAAGATTGCCGCCCGAATGCGGGGCAAATGCAACTGACAATGCAAGAAGCCGGAACATTAACTCATGATCAAGCAAACAGAAGCCTGTAACGAAGCATAAACGCAACAAATTTTAAGCAATCTAACATAAATCACTACATTCACATGCAGAAAGGAATGCAAGAGAATTATTCAAATTCTCGACCTCGTGTTTCACACGGAGGAATACAACACCGGCAATTCGTCTGGTCACTCCAGATTCAAACGAACCGTACATAACAATATCGTGCCCGTAAGAGAAAAAAAACTTAACAGGCTACAATATTGTTAGCAGTATGCATATCAAATGGCATTGAAAAAAGTGCGTTGACGACGCCAAACCGAGTGAGAAGCAATAAACAATGCCGACTCGGGCCAAGCATAACAAATGGCTTATGGATGGCACAAACACAATGTAAGTAAAGAACACGTGACAATCGTGCGCAATGAGTAATATTAGGGGACTTGAACACATGTGAGTGAAGCCATATACGCGACAAGCATGGCAATGTGCATAAACGAAACTTTGAACACAATGTGAGTAAATGCATAAACGCGACAACTTGCTATGCCAATGTGTTATAGAAAGGAACTTGAACAATGTAAGTAAAGCATTAACGCGACAACGCATGCAATGTGTATAGGAAGGAACTTGAACACATGTAAGTAAAGCATAACGCGACAACGCTTGCATGGTGTATAAAAAGGAACTTGAATCACATGTAAGTAAAGCATAACGTCGACAACGCATGCAATGTTGTATAGAAAGGGGACTTGAACACATGTAAGTAAAAGCATAACGCGGAACAACGCACTTGCAATGCTGTATAAAAAGGATACTTGAACACAATGTAAGTAATGCATAATGCGACAACGCATGCAATGTGTATAGAAAGGAATCTTGAAACCACAATGTAAGTAAAGCATAACGCGACAACAACATGCAATGCTGTAAGTAAAATGGAACATGAACACATGTAAGTCAAGCATAACGCGACAATGCATGCAATGGTGTAATAAAAACGGAACTTGAACACATTTAAGTAAAGCATAACGCGACAACGCATTGCAATGTGTATAACAAGGAACTTGACACATGTAAGCTAAAGCATAACGCGACAACGCATGCAAATGTGTGTAGAAAGGAACTTGAACACATGTAGTCAGCATAACGCACAAACGCATGCATGTGTTAAAAAGGAATTGAACACAATGGTACAGTAAAGTATAACACGACAACGCATGCAATGTGTGTTAGAAAAACTTGAACACATGTAAGTAAAGCATAAGCGACAATGCAGCAATGTGCTTAAAATGGAACTTGAACACATGTAAGTAAAGCATAACGCCACAACGCATGCAATTTGTATAAAAAGGGAACTTGAAACTGAAGTAAAGCATAACGCGACAACGCATGCAATGTGTATAAAATGGAACTTGAACACATGTAAGTAAAGCATAAAGCCACAACGCATGCATATTTGTATAAAAAGGGAACTGACACATGTAAGTAAAGAACGCGACAACGGCCATGCAATGTGTATAAAAATGCCGAAAAAATGGGGCATATTCAACTGAAACATGCGTAAATGACATGCTTTCCATGATGTTGAGATTGCAACCTGCGGGCGATGAGGCACATCATTTCACGCGAGACGCGTAACGAGTGTGCTCTAAAATGAAACAACGTAATATGAACATGATTGAAGCGATTTGGTGAATTTGCAGATACAAAAAGGATACGGGGAAGGGATGCTCCTGTGCACGCATCGAGCATCGCTCATAAGAATGACACGGCTCGAGGTCAACTGAAGGTCTACTAATGTTCAGAAGTGCGCTTATCTTGCACTGTTTCGAGTAATGAAGGTGCAACTAGATAATTGACCCGACCAAGGGGGCACGGAGATCATCGCATCAAAGGGAGTTACCGGTGTCAAACCGATACTCTGTGGCCCTGCTCTCCCTTTTCACTTTACTTTCCTTTTTTTACCCGGTAGTTTAAGCACATTGCACTGCCTCAGGCCAGGTTTTCGAAACCGTATATTGTTTTTTTTTTTGCAAAGATATGATGGAAATGAAACAGCTATTTTGTCTCACAAAAAAGGTATTACATTTGCACTTTTCATGCATCGCATCGCATGGCATCACATAACAATGTGAATGAAATTGAACTTTGGTTTGGAACCAAGCACTTGCATCGTAAAGTCAAGGTAATGAACAGACTTACAACTCGATAACAAAGAAGATCGATTAGCTAGCCAAGCAGCGAGTCAAAATCGATAAGCAACACAAAGACTATAAGGGAATGTGAAATCAACTTGACAGCAACTGTGCAACAACTCGATAAGCAAATGGCTTGACTCGCAAAATTATCACGGCGGCTACTAGAATGGTACCAACCACAAGTTCTCAGATATGTTCAACTTCTAAACAAGCTGAATGGAGCAAAAGGGAAGACCCTCGGCCACAAGAAAGGACACGGCCCGAGAAAGGCCATCGACAACAGATTTGACCAATCGACCAAAAGTTGACATCTGTCTCACACTCACACCCTTATCCCAACAAAAACACCACCAGAATGGTTTGACATCTTTCCTCATCACACCTTATCCCCTACAGAAAAGGCTCAGCTTTCTATTTTTCTCAATCCAACACTGGATTTGCTCAAATGGAAATGAGTTTCTTGCCCAAAATCTCACAGCTTGGATTGCTGAACTTGGATCGGCTCGGAAAGCCTGAATTTTCGGGGCTTCAATATAAAGCATATTCACTCTGACTCGTACTCCGCTGCACTTTCCGTTCTCCATGCGCGACGGCAAGAGTTTTGGAATCTGTAAACCTTTCTTTGCTTTGGCGGGCAAGAGGTATGTTCCTACTTTTGAAAAGATTTCCAAGCTTTGATGGATCTGAGCGCAACGAAGAAGTCTTGCCTCAGCTTCGCTTTGGCCATGCCCAAGCCTTAGGCAAATGTGTGGCTCAAAGCACGGATGCTCGACTTTGATTTGTGATTGAATGCTGGATATTCCGAGTTTATTGTTCAGTTTCTGATGCGGTGACCACGGTGACCATTCATGGCAAGGTTCGGCAACATGCCCTTTGGTTTATGCATGCTATCTCAAATTTTCTTGTTTGCCTCAGGCTCCGGAGGATAAGTTCCGCAGTCGCAGGGTTGCTCAAGGTTAAAGGAGGGCAAAGAGCTGCATTGCCAATGACTCTGGCTGAGAACATTGATGGGTAGAACGCCTTTTATCAGCCGAGAGATGACCAGTTTGCGGGGAGTCCACTACCTGCTGCAGGTAAATGTTTCTCACCCAATAATCACATAATGTATTGCTTCACATCACTCGCCTCAGGATTCGATTTTTCTCCAAAACTTTGCTCACATTTTCTCTCATCGTACATCTCTCTATTCTTATTCTCTCATTTTCGTCCTTCCCAGGTGTGGTGATGGATTAAGTTGCAGGTTGTGGACTCTTGCCCACATTATCAGCTCGCAACTTCTTTCTTTCCGCAACGCCTAGCGATGCCTTCGATAAGGAGGTGGTTTCGATTGGATGTGCAGTTTGTCTCAGATCACATTGCTTTGGGTTGTCCTTGCTAACCTACCCGGCATGGTTTACAGCATGTCCCGGCAGACTGGGATCAGTTGATTGGCTACTCACGTCTAGTGTTCTATTTCCCATTTCGGGTCCGCGCCAATTTGGCCATTGATCAGGTTTGCCCCACAGAGGGAATAGAGTAACCAGCTGCATTCCAAGTCCAAGGTGCGCCAGCTTGGGCCGGTACACGACAGCATGGAGACTAAGAGCTCCTGGCCCCCGCGCTCACATTAGTTGCACTTTGTCGATGAATGCATAGATTGGTTCAATAAAGAGGCACAGATTGGGCATAGCTTGGATTCAGAGGCTTTCGACGCAGCTCTGGGAGGGGCGGCAGAACCTGATTATCTATTCCCCGAATTTATTGCTTTATAGTATTTCAAGTTTTCTTTATGATGTGATTAAAAGCAATCAATTTGTATTGCGTGCAAGCAAGGCAGGAAGAAACACCTAGAGTATCGAAATCAAATGAATTGAGCGAAAGGTGTGACAAACCAAGCCAATACTAGAAATTTTACGACTATCTTAGGATCCAGTAAAAATGCCGTCTCTCTCACAGTTGAGTACAAAGAACTTAATTGAACAAAAGGTCGACTTTTATTAAAACATCTGCTACAACATTAATACCATTTATCGTATGGAAAATCAGAAAACTCGCGCGACAATGCACTGAGAATCAATCACGAAATACAAAACCCCCAGACAACCAGCAACTGCAGAAGTTACGCCCCCCTAAGTCTAGAAGAAAGAAAACAGACAACAAAACACAGCACTGACTCTCCGGAGACCACCGTCGCAGCAACGAGAACATTGCCCCAGTCTGAAAATCACTGGCACCGAGGTCTAACTTGAACTCCGTGCACGATCCAGCTGAGATGAGACAACAAAGATGGCGAGGTGATCAATGGACAGGATGATCAGGAACAACGAACAATGAGTGTTTTCGATGCCTGAACTCAGGTCCAACAATAGATCCTTCCCC
>NW_021025545.1:1768244-1779466 GCF_004153795.1 Camellia sinensis | reverse complement strand
CCGAGCCGCCAGTTAGCAATCCAGCTGTGAGATTCTGGCAAGAAACTCTTCATTTGGAGCAAATCAGTATGGATTGAGAAAAAACTACGAAGCTGAGGTTTTTGTAAGGGATAGGCGTGAGTGGAGGCACAGGATGATCAACATTTTCTAGTGGTGTTCTTTTTGTAGTTTGTAAAGGTGTAGCGGAGTGTACAGTATGGCAACTTTTTGGTCGATTTGGTCAATCTGTTGGCCGATGGCCATTTCTCGAGGCCTTTGCGAGGATGGTCCTTCTCTTATGGTCCGAGGCGTTCTATGCCCTATTGACACGATCTAATCTGTATTAAGAGAAAAGTTAGAATCAATAGCTGAGATAACGTTTGTGTGTTTTGGTACGCTACTCAATCCAATGCCTGTCTCGATAATTATTTGCAGGAGTCATGCCATGATATGTGTCTGTACCGATGTTGTTGTAAATTTTACATTACACTCGAGTTGTATTTCCATTTCCTAAATCATTGTGTTTGCTTTATTCGATTGTAACACTCTTGCTAGCTAATCGAGTTGTTCTTATGTTTATCGAGTTGTATTTTCGGTCTCACTATCTTGATTATTACGATTCAAGGTGCTTGCCTTCAAACACAGCGCATGTTCACACAATTTCCACTCACTATTGATTTTATGTTGATGCCCAATGCGAATGTGTGAGAGCTCATGATATAGTCGATAGGTAAGTTGTATTCTTTACTCACAACCTTTTCTCGTGGACGAAAATAGCTGTTTATATTTACCTATCATATTTTGCAATAAAAAATATACAGGTTGTGCGATAATACACTGCTATGAGGCAGTGCATATGCTTAAATAATGAAGGAGAAATTAGATGTTACGCGAAAAGAGTAGCAAGCGGCCGCAGATTATGTCGGGTTCGTTGACCAGTGGTAACACCTTTGGATCGATGTATCTCCCGCGCACTATGGTCGGTCAATTTCTGGCTCTGGCTAGCCTTTCATTATCCCGAGACATTGCAAGAAGGAGCGAAAACTTCTGAATATTATAGTAGCTTACGAGTTGACCTCAAGCCCTGTATTATGAGCGATGCTCGATGGTGAGGGAGCATCCAATTTTCGTATCCTCTTTTGAGAGTATCTTGCAAAATTTTCAAATCGCTCACTCATGTCATACATCTCGTTGTTTCGTTTTATAGTAGCACGCTCGTTACGCATCTAGTGTCAAAGGTGATGCTACACCCCAGCAGGTTGCCATCTCAACATCATGAATAGCATTTTCTTTACCATGTTTGTTTGAATATGCTCGCAATTTTTCGCATTTGTCCACATTGCCATTCCATCGTTAGCGTTATTCGCATTTACTTACATTGTTCATGATTCCTTTTTATACCATTGCATGCGTTGGTCTAGCGTTATGCCAGTGTCTGTACATGAGGTTCAAGCATTCCTTTTCTCATAACATCATTGCATTGTCGTTGTGACTGGCGTTTATGTATTTCATGTCTTACATGGGTGTTTCAATAGTTTCTTTTTTATAATCTACACATCTAGCTACTTTTGCAATGCGTTGTCGCGTTAATGCTTTACTTACATGTGTTCAAGATCCTTTTTTATACACATTGCCAACGCGTTGTCGCTCATTATTGCTTTACTTAGCATGTTGTTCAAGTTTCTTTCTATAACCCACATTGATTCGTTGGTCGCTGTTTGGGCGTGTAATGTATACTGGTTACTAAGCGTGTTTCCAGTCACGTCCGTTTCTTTCTATAGTAGTCCGCTATATTGTATTGCACGCGTTGTCATGCGTTATCTTGTTATGGATGGTTAACACATGTGTCTTATATTGGGTTTCCTTTTTCTATAAGTTTGCCACATCGAGTCATTGCGTTGTCGCGTTATGCTTTACTTTATCATTGGTTTCACATGTTTTGTTTATATAGCGCTTGCATGCGTTGATCGCGTTATGCTTTCTCACTTCATGTGTTCAAGTCCTTTTTAACACATTGCATGCAGTTGTCCGCTTTATGCCTTTACTTACATGTGTTCGAAAGTTCCTTTCTATACACATTGCCATGCTTTGTCGCGTTATGCTTTTAACTTACTGTGATTCACGTTCCGTTTTTATGCACATTGCTGTGGCGCTTGTCGCGTATTGCTTTACACGCACATGTGTTCAATCTGTCCATAATATTTACCATTGCGCACGTTGTTGCGTGTTCTTTACTTATCATGTGTTTGTGCCCTCCATAAAGCATTGAGTTTATCTTCGCGCCCCGATTCGCATTGTGTTTATGCTTCTCACTCGGTTTTGTCGTTCCGCACTTTCAATTGCATTGATATGCATACTGCTAGCTAGCATAAACAATATTTGTATCATGTATGAGTTTTTCTTTTCTCTACATGGCACGATAGTTCGTATGTACTATGTTCTTCATTTGAGAGTGGAGCCGCGACAGACGAACCCGCACAGGTATTGTACTCTCTGTGTGAACACACTTCGAGAAATTTGGAATAATTCTCTTGCATCCTTTCTGGCATTGTAATGTAGTTGTGGATTTATGTAGATTGCTTAAAACTGTTGCGTTGTTGCAATGCTTTGTTATAGCTTTCTTTGCTTGATCATGAGTTATGATTCGCTTTCTTCATTGTCAGTTTGCAAATTCTGGCCCCTCCGCTTCGGAGCGCATATTCTTTATCTGCTAAGCTTGTATGGCTTTGTCTAGTCTCTTGCAGTTTGAGTCAAAATGGGTCAGTCTCTATGGACTGTTGAGCATTCACTCCCGTCATTGTTATACTTTCGAGTTCTGTCAAAGAGGGGAACTGAGAGACCACCGTTCGCCCATTTTTGACCGTCCTCAAGACTTGGACATCATCGTTTTTGAACATCGTCAGATGTATATTTTTTACATCAGATGACATCCATGTTCATTCTTTTTTGAGTTCCGGGCACTACGGCTATTGTCTTTTAGCGCCTCGTGACTTCAGGTCTCTAACTAGGTGGTTTTGTTTTGTGCATTCGGTTTAGACACCAAATCACTTGTTCGTATTATTGCTTGGAAGGTAGAGAGTGGCTTGTTCTGCCATTCTAACCCACCGCCATGCTGTAAGGCCGCGGACCTTAGGTTTCTTGTCCACCGCTCAGGAGGTGGGACGTAGTCGGGTGAGGTCATGGTTTCGTGTCCGACTTGAGAGATGTGAAAAACGGGGGGTGATCGGTTTCGGTCTTTTATTGCGCCAATTTGTGATGAATGGTATCAGTCGGTCCCCATGATAGAAAAGAAAACGAGTGGGAAAATCGGAAAACAAACGCAGTTTGTACGGATCATGGTCGGGGTCATGTCGGCTTCGGCACCTTTTTAATTGAGGTGACCCGTCCATGAGCAACTGGGCAACCAGAGAATATTATACTGACGTCGATAAAAAAAAAGACGAGAAAAGTAGTAGCATTACCAAGGCGTGCGCGAGAGGACTCGACTGGGTGATTCGGCACTCTCTATCAGATGAGTGCAATTACATCAGACATGAAGTGGATTGTTCGGATCTCCATACTCAGCTGAATCATTGGAAACTAACCAGCGCGATATATATTTATCAATGGCTCGCTCTATGCACCCTTATTAATTATTTACTGAAGCGGGAGTGGCTAAGGCGCCGTTTGTGATTATTACCATGTCCTCAATTGGTGCCATTATTGACCAGATTTTAGAAACGCAAGAGATACGACAGGTGCCCTTGGGTTACTGCCGTACGCTCAATGTTGCGACCAAACCGAAACACCAGTGCGGCAAAAAATTTGGGTGCCATGGACGGACGGAGTTAGAACTGCCCTTTTACTATGTGTGCTTCTAGACCGACCGAATCGTCAAAAGGTGCCGAACCGCGGACATAGAGACCCGTTACAAAATTCAAAATGGCGCCGACTGAACCATCATCATGGCAGCTGAGACCAGGTGATATAGTGAAGATGTCTCTAGTGTGCTGAGCCATTCAATGGCGGCTGACCGACCGTCCCCGAACCGTAAAAACCCTCCAATGGACCGCTTGGTGAAGATAAACACAGGGCATCAGGCCGGCCTTAGGTGGCCTTAAGCCATGGCCGGTGGGTTTAGGGAATGGCAGACAAGCCACTCTCTACCCTCCAAAGCAAAAACCAACAAGTGTTTGGTCCAACCAAGTACAAAACAAACAAGTTAAGAGATCCTGAGGCAGGGCGCTCGGCCGAGGCCTCCGGGAACTCAATACGAATGAACATGGATGATCATCGAGTGTTCAAACGATGATGTCCAAGTCTTGAGGACGGTCAAAAATGGGGTGTCTACAGTTGCCCCTCTTTGACAGAACTCGAAAGTCATAACAATGACGGGAGTGAATGTCAAAGTCCAGAGACGACCCATTTTTGAAAAGGCCGAAGACTTAGACAAAGCATACAAGCTACAGATAAAGATATGCGCCCGAATGCGGGGGCAAAATGCAACTGACAATGCAAGAAGCCGAACATAACTCATGATCAAGCAAAGAAAGCTGTAACGAAGCATAATAACGCAACAATTTTAAGCAATCTAACATAAATCCAACTACATTACAATGCAGAAAGGATGCAAGAGAATTATTCAATTCTCGACGTGTTTCACACGGAGAATACAACACCTGTGCAGTTCGTCTGGTCACTCCAGATTCAAACGAACCGTACATACAATATCGTGCCCGTAAGAGAAAAAAAACTTAACAGGTACAATATTGTTAGCAGTATGCATATCAATGCAATTGAAAGTGCGTGACGACGCAAACCGAGTGAGAAGCATAACAATGCGACTCGGGGCAAGCATAACAATGCTATGGAGGCACAAACACATGTAAGTAAAGAACACGTGACAATGTGCGCAATGTGTAATATTAGGGACTTGAACACATGTGAGTGAAGCAATACGCGACAACGCATGCAATGTGCATAAAAACGAAACTTGAACACATGTGAGTAAAGCATAACGCGACAACGCATGCAATGTGTATAAAAAGGAACTTGAACACATGTAAGTAATGCATAATGCGACAACGCATGCAATGTGTATAGAAAGGAACTTGAACACATGTAAGTAAAGCATAACGCGACAACACATGCAATGTGTATAAAATGGAACATGAACACATGTAAGTAAAGCATAACGCGACAACGCATGCAATGTGTATAAAAACGGAACTTGAACACATTTAAGTAAAGCATAACGCGACAACGCATGCAATGTGTATAAAAAGGAACTTGAACACATGTAAGTAAAGTATAACACGACAACGCATGCAATGTGTGTAGAAAAGAACTTGAACACATGTAAGTAAAGCATAACGCGACAATGCATGCAATGTGTATAAAATGGAACTTGAACACATGTAAGTAAAGCATAACGCCACAACGCATGCAATTTGTATAAAAAGGGAACTTGAACACATGTAAGTAAAGCATAACGCGACAACGCATGCAATGTGTATAAAAATGCGAAAAATGGGCATATTCAACTGAAACATGGTAAAGACATGCTATTCATGATGTTGAGATGCAACCTGCTGGGGATGAGGCATCACTTTCACGCGAGACGCGTAACGAGTGTGCTCTAAAATGAAACAACGTAATATGACATGATTGAAGCGATTTGTGAAATTTGCAAGATACAAAAAGGATACGGGAAGGGATGCTCCTTGCACGCATCGAGCATCGCTCATAGAAGACACGGCTTGAGGTCAACTTGAAGGTCTACTAATGTTCAGAAGTGCGCTTTCTTGCACTGTTTCGAGTAATGAAGGTGCCAAACTAGATAATTGACCCGACCAAGGGCGCGGGAGATACATCGATCCAAAGGGAGGTTACCGGTGTCAAACCCGATACTCTGTGGCCCTGCTCTCCTTTTCACTTTACTTTCCTTTTTTACCGGTAGTTTAAGCACATTGCACTGCCTCAGGCAGGTTTTCGAAACCGTATATTTTTTTTGCAAAAGATATGATGGAAATGAAACAGCTATTTTGTCCACAAAAAAGGTATTACATTTGCACTTTTCATGCATCGCATCGCATGGCATCACATAACAATGTGAATGAATTTGAACTTGGTTTGGAAATCAAGCACTTGCATCGTAATAGTCAGGTAATGAACAGACTTACAACTCGATAGACAAAGAAGATCGATTAGCTAGCCAAGAGCGAGTACAACTCGATAAGCAACACAAAGACTTAAGGAATGTGAAATACAACTTGATCAGCAACTGTGCAACAACTCGATAAGCAAATGGGCGTGACTCCGCAAAATTATCACCGGACGGCACTAGAAGTGGTACCAACCACAAGTTCTCAGCATGTTCAACTTCTAAACAGCTGATGGAGCAAGAGGGAAGACCCTCGGCCACAAGGAAAGGACACCGGCCTCGAGAAATGGCCATCGACCAACAGATTTGACCAATCGACCAAAAGTTGACATCTGTCCTCCACTCACACCTTATCCCCAACAAAAACCACCAGAATGTTGACATCTTTCCTCCACTCACACCTTATCCCCTACAAAAAGCCTCAGCTTCGTAGTTTTTCTCAATCCAACACTGATTTGCTCCAAATGGAAGAGTTTCTTGCCCAAAATCTCACAGCTTGGATTGCTAACTTGGACGGCTCGGAAAAGCTGAATTTTCGGGGCTTCAATATAAACGCACTATTCACTCTGACTCGTACTCCGCTGCACTTTCCGTTTCTCCATGCCGCGGCAAGGTTTTGGAATCTGGTAACACTTGTCTTTAGCTTTGGCGGGCAAGAGGTATGTCCTACTTTTGAAGATTTCCAAGCTTTGATGGAATCTGAGCGCAACGAAGAAGTCTTGCCTCAGCTTCGCTTTGGCCATGCCCAAGCCTTAGGGCAAATGTGTGGGCTCAAAATGCACGATGCTCGATCTTTGATTTGTGATTGAATGCTGGATATTCCGAGTTTGATTTGTCAGTTTTCTGATGCCGGTGACCACGGTGACCATCATTGGCAAGGTTTTCGGCAACATGCCCTTTGTTTATGCATGCTATCTCATTTCTTGTTTGCCTCAGGCTCCGGAGGATCTAGTGTCCAGCTAGTCGAGGTTGCTCAAGGCTTAAAGGAGGGCAAGAGCTGCATTGCCATGACTCTGGCTGAGACATTGATGGGTTTAGACGCCTTTTATCACCGAGAGATGACCAGGTTTGCGGGGAGTCCACTACTGCTGCAGGTAATGTTTCTCACCCAATCTCACATATGTATTGCTCACATCACTCGGCCCTCAGGTTCGATTTTTCTCACAAAACCCTTTGCTCACTTTTCTCTCATCGTACATCTCTCTATTCTTTATTCTCTCATTTTTCGTCCCTTCCCAGGTGTGGTTGATGGATAAGTTGCAGGTTGTGGACTCTTGCCCAGCATACTCAGCTCGCAACTTCTTCTTCCGACAACGCCTAGTCGATGCCCTTGATAAGGGATGGTGGTTCGATTGGATGTGCAGTTTGTCTACAGATCACATTGCTTGGCGTTGTCCTTGGCTTAACCTACCGGCAATGAGTTACAGCATGTCCCGGCAGACTGGGATTCAGTTGATTGGCTTGACTCACTGTGTGTTCTATTTCCCATTCGGGTTCCAGCGCCAATTTGGCCATGATCAGGTTTGCCCACCAGAGGGAATAGAGTACCCAGCTGCATTCCCAGTCCAAGGTGCGCAGCTTGCTCGGTACACGACAGCATGGAGGACTAGAGAGCTCCTGGCCCCCGCTCCCACTTTCAGTTGCACTTTGTCTGATGAGTGCATAGATTGGTTCAATAAAGAGGCACAGATTGGGCCTAGCTTGGCATCAGAGGCTTCGACCAGCTCTGGGAGGGGGCGCAGGAACACCTGATTTATCTATGCCCCGAATTTATTGCTTTATTAGTACTTTCAAGTTTTCTTTATGAATGTATTAAAAAGCAACTTCAATTTGTATGCAAGAGCAGGAGAACTCTGTATTGAAATCAATGAAATTGAAGGTTGTGGGTACTGAAAATTTTCCGCTTTGGTCTAAAAATGGTCTAAGTTGTAAAAAGATTAATTTTGAACAAAGTCGACTTTTATTAAAACATTTCAAAACCATTTTCGATATGGAATCAGAACTGGACATGCCTGAGATCAATCACTGAGATACATAACCCCAGATCCCAGCAACTGGAAAGTTGCCCCTAGTCTGAAGAACACCACAGCACTGCGCAGCAACGAAAAGTTGCCCCTAGTCTGAAAATCACTGCACCGGAGGTCATAACTGAACTCTTGAATGCTGAATAGACAAAGATGGCCGAGGTGATCAAATGGACAGAGTTGATCAGGGAAGTGTTTATGGCTGAACTTCAGGATGAAGTTGCCTACGTATCCCAAAGATGGGAATCAAGCCTTACGTAGTTCAGGCTTAGGTTCACTCGAGTATTTTCACTCTCCTTTTACGCTCTAACTTTTGCCAAGGCCGCCCTTTGTGGGTTTTCAACCTAGCGAGCTCAGTTTTTATAATTTCAAATTTTTTCATGCTCTAATTTTTGCCTAGGTCGCCCTTCGGGTTTTCGGCCTAGCGAGCCTCTCAGGGGTAATGTTTCTTCAACTTGTCCATGTTGATCGGTTGTGAAAACTCTAGGCCATCTAGATCCATCAGAACCATAGCTCCACCTGACCAAATAGACTTGATGATGTAGGGACCAGTCCAATTGGGTCCGAACTTGCCCCTAGGATCGTGGATGGGAGCTCGGTTGTCCTTGAGCACCAAATCTCATTCCTTTAGATTCCTGGACTTAACTTTCTTGTTGAAAGCCCGGGCAATTCTGCGCTAATAACCTTGAACATGGTACAGTGCTTTCAGTCTTCTCTCATCAAAGAGCATGAGTTCCTCAAATCTACTCTGTTGCCAATCTGCTTTGGCTATCTGACACTCGGCCAGTACTCGCGAAGACGAAACCTCAATTTCAATAGGCAGAACGGCCTCCATCCCGTAAACCAACGAATACGAAGTCGCCCCAATAGAAGTTCTAATTGAAGTTCGGTAACCCCACAGAGCAAACGGCAGCTTATCTGGCCAGTCCCGGTAGGTTTCCACCATCTTCTGTAGTATGTATTTGATGTTCTTGTTGGCGGCCTCAACTGCTCCATTGGTTTGCGGCCGATATGTGGACGACTTATGAAAAGCCACGTTGTACTTCTCCAACAAGTCAATCACTTCCTACTTGAAGTGGGAACCATTATCCGAAATAATCTCGTTTGGGACCCCATAGCGACAGATGATGTTGTTTCTGATGAACTTCGTAACATGTGAAGCCTTCAACACCGCATAGGATTGGGCTTCAACCCACTTCGTGAAATAATCTATCGCGACCAGGATGAACTCATGCCCATTCGATCCCTTCGGAGTAACAGCCCCGATCACATCGATTCCCCAAATTGAAAATGGCCATGGCGAAGTCATGTTGTACAGCTTCGACGGCGGAATATTCATGCGGTTTGCATGGATCTGACACTTGTGGCATCGCCGAACAAAGCTGATACAATCCTCCTCCATGGTGGACCAATAGTAGCCTTGTCTGAGAATCTTCCGAGCTAACATTACTCCGTTCATATGCTCACCGCATTCCCCTCCATGGATGGCCTGCATCAGGCGTTTTGATTCTTCAGCTTCAACGCACAGCTTATGCATTCCCAGATGACCTCTCTTATACAATTTACCTCCACAGATGATGAACTGAACGGCCATTCTTCTTATTGCCCTTTTGTCCTTGGCATTTGACCCTGGTGGATATCCCTCTTTCTCCAAGAAATTCCAAATATCGTAATACCAGGGGTTCTCATCCTGAATCTCATCTATAGCAGCAATCGACTCGTAGGCTGGCGCAAATTTCTGGTCAATAATGACTGGACGCATCCGGACTCCGAACGGGATGTCTATCATGGAAGATAGAGTTGCTAAAGAATCTGCGAACCTGTTGTTCTCTCTTAGTAGATGAGCAAAGTTCAGCTTCTCAAATCGAGGAATCAACAAGTCCAAGGTCTGGTGATACATCATCATCTTTTCTTCTTTGACTTTCCAGTCTCCTTTTGCTTGACACACAACAACGTTCGAGTCCCCAATGACGTCCAACCGTCTTGCCCCTAGTTCCAGGGTTGCTTTTAGACCGACAATGCATGCCTCATATTCTGCTTCGTTGTTCGAGACTTTGAATCGGAGTTTCAAGGCTAGAAGGATACAGGAATTGTCAGGTGCTATCAGCAACACCCCTATTCCATATCCGTACTGGTTTGACGCTCCGTCAAAGTACATCGTCCAAGTTTCATCTTCGATATGCAAAATGGCCTCATCTGGGAATAAGTACTCAACTGCTTCACTCCCTTTCACTGGATGATCAGCTAAGAACTCTGCTACTGCTCTTCCCTTGACTGACTTGCGCGTCACATATTTCAGATCGAATACGGAAAGCAACAGCAACCAACGAGCTTGCCTACTCGTAAGTGCCGGTTTCTCGAAAAGATATTTGATGGGATCGAGTCGTGAAACCAACATTACGGAGTGAGCTAACAGGTAGTGCCGCAGCTTCCTGGTGGCCCATACCAAGGCTAAGCAAGCCTTCTCTAATGGTGTGTAGCGAGTCTCATACTCTAGTATCTTCTTGCTCAGATAGTAGATGGCTCTCTCCACCTTGTTCTCTGATTCTTGCGCGAGCATACAGCCCATTGTAGTCTCAATTACTGAAAGAAACAATATTAACGGTTTCCCCGGCTCTGGCAGTGACAGCACGGGCGGGTTCTGTAAATATTCTTTGATCTGTTCAAAAGCAGCTTGGCATCGGCCGTCCCACTGGAATTTCTTTCCTTTCTTCAGGAGACCAAAAAGTGGTTCACAAGTCAATGTTATTTTTGAGATAAACCGTCTTATGAATTGCACTTTACCTAGAAAGCCTCGCACCTCCTTTTCAGTCCTTGGTGATGGCATTTCTAAGATGGCCTTGATTTTGGAAGGATCTACCTCAATGCCTTTGTGTGATCAAGAAACCCAACATTTTCTCTACTGTTACACCAAAACTACACTTCTACAGATTCAACCTCAGTCTATATTCTCTAATCCGTTGAAAGAATTTCTTCAAGGCGGTGTAGTGGCCCTCTCTTTCCTTTTAGATGATTTTGAACTAAGGCTCTAGGGAGTGTAGTCCTCGATCCTCGGGTCACCAATCACGCATCCTGAT
>NW_021025545.1:1749215-1767472 GCF_004153795.1 Camellia sinensis | reverse complement strand
TTCGGGTTGGGTTCTGGAGATGTCTAACATGCACAAGTCAGTGCAGTCGGGAAGGAACACCTCCGGCTTAGGTAGGTGGGAAGGAGTGATATAGATGCTAGGGTCGTAAGGCACGACCCTAGTCTGGATAAACTTGACTCTTTTGGGAGGTGGAGCTGACTCAACTAATTCGGTGGAATCAGATTCCAGCTCACTACCTGACCCGGTGCTGCTTGACAAAAATCCCTCTTCATACTGCCAGATGAGAGAGGGTGCGATAGATGGATCTAAAATGTTTGCTGGTAGGCCCGCAGCCATTCCATTCCTGAACACACATACCGAGAAGTTATCCCCCAAGCACTTTTGTTCGATCGGAGGATCTGAAAGTAGACACGCCAGCGCTACCCCCATTTCACTTTCGGCGTCCTCAGACTCCACTTTCTTGCTCTGCTCAACCTCAGCTAATGGGTCTATCTGCTCTTCGGCAACGTCATCCCTGGGTAACTGCAGGTCAAAGAAGATCTCAAACCCCAGCACGCGCTTCCTTTCTGCGTTCAACCACAGCTCTGGGAAGCCACAAAAAGGAAAGTCCTCCCCCTCCCGGACGAAGCGCCCGTTTAGAGTACCCTGAATGGGCCGGTGCATTAAGTCAAAAGGCTTCCCCGCCTTCTTCGCTCTGGCTCTCCCAGCCATCTCTTTACCCTTCCTTATCCAATCCTCTTTGGTGGCCAGATAACCCAAGCCAAAGGTATGTGCGTTGTGTGGCACCTCGGCCAATGCTGCGACGCCCTTCCGGCCGCTCTTTCCCAATCCCATCCCGGGGATATGTTGAAGCTTGTTCATGAGGTATACCGATTGAGCACTGACATACACCCCCTCATTAACAGCCAAAATGTTCTGCACGACCCGGGCCTCAGCCAAAGTGAAAGCGGATAAGAACACATCCTCCATACCGTGCTCAATTTCTAGGACTGGCGTAGACACCTCCGGTGGTGGATGGATCGTTGAATTCCCAAAAACAATAGCTACTCCCGTTCCATGGGGGTATTTCACCATTTGATGCAAGGTAGAACAAACTGCCTTCACTTCATGCAACCACGGCCGCCCCAAAAGCATATTGAAAGTTGCAGGGATTTCTAAGACATGGAAGTCTATTTCGTGCTGTCCCGGCCCAACCTTAGTCTGGATTTTCACTGTTCCCATGACTTCTCAGCTTGGGTTGTCATATGCCCGAATCACCTAGGCTGTCGGCACAAAATCTGCGGTCTTTAAACCGATTGCATATGCAGTCCTTGCTGGGCACACATTGATGGCAGACCTTGTGTCGACAAGCACCACGGGTATCCATTTGTTTCTGCACTCCACAGAAATGTAGAGTGGCTTGTTATGGTTCGCACCCTCAGGTGGCAGTTCTTTGTCAGAAAAGGTCAACATCGGGGTAGCTCCTTCCGGAAAAACTAAGCCCACCAGTTGTTCGGGTGTGGTGTCTAATGAGAGCTTGGCCTTGTCCATGGCCGATAAGACAGCTTGTCGATGCACTCGCGATGCCATAAGCAGTCCCCAAATTCAGATGTCTGCTTGTATCTTCTTTAACTGCTTCAGTACAGCCTCTTCTTTGACTTGCTTCGCTTTCTGCCTCTCAGCTTCCTTATCCTTCCCAGATGCCTCTGGCTAGTCTAGGTGCGGGGGCTTGAAATACCGCCCGCTTCTCGTCATATGATCGACCTCACCGATATACCAGGTATCATCTGGCTGATTACTCCCCCAATCCTTATCCGTGTGGGCAAGACATAATTCGTTGTCCTCCCACCACATTCCGTCGGCAGCCAACAGGCACCTGTCTGGCTCCGGTTCAATTGCACCCGCAGTACTCTCCGTCCACATGCTTGCAGCATTCTTTATCTTCGTGCACACAGCACTCTCAGTCCCCTCAGGGCCCTTGGCTTTCCTGATTCTCTCAGCATCCTCAAACCTTTCTTGTTCCAACTGTGTCAGCACAGCTGGCTGTTCAACAATTCCCGCATTCACAATGCCCAAGTCTTGAGCAAAATTCTTAGCACCGGCGCTCTCCAGTGATTCATTTTGACTTCCGACCCTTCCGGCCACAACTGATATTCTCGCCCCTACCGGGCCCTGTTCTGGTTGGAATTCTTCCACAACATCCGATTGATCATCCAGCCACCCGGTAGCCTCTGCCGATTCCTCATAATCAAACCAGTTGACTGTCGTGTCCCCTAGATCTTGGTCATTGAAAAACTGGAGGTTGGCAAAGTCCTCTCCCACAGCCACCAAATCATCTGCCCCTTGCTCAAATCTATCCCCCTGGATCACACACAGCTCTACTCTCTCTGGCAATTTTACACTTGGCCTAGCCTGGCCTGCTGACAAAATGTAACCACTTGGATTGTAGGCTTCCTCAGCGAGACTCCTAGACTGCTCAAACCTTGACTCAACAATCCCATCCTCCTCTGTAATCTCCCCTGTTCTGTCTTCGACAGTCACCACCATTGGTTCGGGTTGGGTTCTGGAGATGTCTAACATGCACAAGTCAGTGCAGTCGGGAAGGAACACCTCCGGCTTAGGTAGGTGGGAAGGAGTGATATATATGCTAGGATCGTAAGACACGACCCCAGTCTGGATGAAGTTTATATGTTTGGGAGGTGGAGCTTGGTTGTGCGGAGGGAGAGGGTTGGTTGTGACGTTGGGTTTTTCTGGAGGCAAGATCACCCCGTTATTGATGAGATCTTGAATCTCATGACGTAATCGGTAGCATTGGTCGGTGTCATGACCGTGCTGTTGGTGAAATGTGCAATATTTGGCTGGGTTGTGGGTAGGGGGAAGTTTTTCCGGTAATGACCGTGGCTCTAGGGGTTTCAGGTGCCCCTTTCTGATTAAAACCCCTAAAGCCTTGGACAAGGACATGTATAGTGGGGCGAAGGCTCTTTGGGTTGGTGACCATGTTGACTTCCGAAGCCCTTGTATTCGCAGCACTGCTTGTGCCTGCGTTGTTGTAGCGGTTGAAAGTCCTTCAGGGCTGCTCCTTATCTTGGTCAATCAGACCTTGTTTCATTTCATCTTCGATCTGTACTCCCATCTCATGCAGATCAGAAAAGGTAGGGAAGTGGAGCACGATCATTTTTTGCATCAGTTTCGGCTGGAGATTGCGCACAATCATCCGAATTTGATCTTTGTTGGTAGGCCTCAGGGTCATCATTGAAGCCTTCGCCCTCCACTAAGTTACGAAATTCGAGAAGCTCTCCTTAGGCTCCTGCCTTGTTGTTTTGAGATCTCGGGTTGTAATCTCGATTTGGGTATTGTAGGAGTACTGTGCAATGAAAGCCTCGGCCATCTCGTCCCAGTTCCGCTTAACATCATCTTCTAATTTTGCATACCAGATAGTGGCCACCCCTGACAAGGTCCGGCCAAATAGTGAAAGCTTCTGTGGTCTGGTGAGGCCCATCGGTCGCAGTATAGCTGAGAACAACCGAAGATGGACCATGGGATTCCCGGATACGTCAAAGCGGTCGATTTGTGGCATCTTGAACCTATCTGGCAGCGTCACAGCCACATCGGTATATCCGTCCTCGATGTTTGGGATGGACTTCACCCCTTGGGATTTCTTGAACAGCTTCTCGAGCTTGCTCAATTTCAATGTTGTATGGTCTACCTCGAACTCAAAGGGAGAGTCCGGTTGATTGACAGGCGTAGATGCCTTGGATAACTGTGGTAGAATCGGGGGAGGAGTCGGCCCCATCGGGATGTCCATATCTCCCTGGACATTTGGTGCCCCCCCGGGTGCTGGAACTCCTGGTGGAGGAGGAGCTGGGTATGAAGCAGATGCCCCGGTTTGTTATTGCAACCTTATGATTAACTCTGCCTGCTGAGCCATGATCTCGGCTTGTTGTTTGGCAAACTCATCCCGGCGAACAGCGTCATGCTGCATGGCTCTCATGGTCTCCTGCTTTGGCGCATTTCTTCAACTCCTGTCGGTCCCGCCATACTGCCCTGATCTGTCTGAACTACTGGCAGGTCTATCTTTATAGCAACGATTGAGATCTCAGTCCGACTGTCCACTGATGGGGTAATCCACTGCTCTAGCAACCTCTACTCGGATACACTGCGTCTTCTCGACCTCCGTCTGATAACCGGGGGTAGGGAATGATACACTGGTTGTCCGTCAACCAGATCCTCAGATCAATTGAGTCGGCGACCTCTTGTCCTGGGTGCTTGGGGAATATCTGCTTAGTCTGAAGCAATTGTGCTAAACTACCCCCTAGCAAAAAGATAAATAAAGCAATAAGGAAATAAATAACCAGACAAACGGATAGCATAACGGCTTAAAATAAACACACAACACACAGTTGGGCATCACAACACACGGTTGATAAGCTGAAAATACTGTTCTCAAACACTAATTATTATCGCCGAATCAATGTCCCTGAAAACTAAATCTGATACCCGCAGATAACTGATTCTCAAACACTGAACTGATGCCCGCAGGCCTGATACCCAAACTCGCAAATTGATACATGCATTCTTGTAGAGACGCACTCTAAAAGCACATAACAGATAAGTGAGAGCCAAAACACCCCTATGTTAGCGTTGGGTTTCCCTGTCCTATTTTGTCAGGAGAGGGTTTCACTACGCACGCAGCGGTTTTAAACAACCTACAATCAGGTAAGCACCCTGTCCTAGCTTTGGAATGGTCACTATGGATTCCGAATATGCACTAGGTCGAATGGTCAAAAAGGGTGCCCCGGTAAAACCGGGGTTTGTATTCCCATACTGGCAGAGCCCGTAACCGGTAAGCCTTATGGCATGCAGCCTCTGGCAAACCGCTCAAGAATAACAGATGGCAAACACGGTGTCCTAAGCGCACCAATGCAAATGCAATGCAAAAAAACACATAAGTGCAGTCAAAACCAGATATCATGAGTTCGAGTCAAGTTCTCTAATTCCCCAGCAGAGTTGCCAGAAACTGTAGACGTCCCCGAACGCCCCAGGAAGAAATCTCCCCCGTTTTGTTCATTGGGCTCACTACAGTTCAGGACTCAATGTCACGGTCCTGTATCTAATCTCGCAGAGTGTACTGCAAGACCGATGAAATCATCTAAGACTCCAAAATCCGGCAAATCGTTTTTGAAAATAGATTTTTTGAAAGAAGTGCCAAACATGGACTGCTTTGCCAGATACAGAGTCGCCACCTAAATATTTTATTTGGAAAATTTAGGAAACCCTGACTCGTTGCCTAAGGCCACGTGTTCGTCATCACCAAAGCTGCCTCGTCTCGAGAACTTGGGTACGATTGGGGAAGGTCACTTCGTGAGCATCCCCGCTTGCCCGATCAAAGATCGGCCTCTACTAACCATGATATCTAGTTTTGAAAACATTATGCGTTCTTAATCCGGTTATTAGCCTAGATTTACTATGTGATGCGCACAGCATACAAGTATAGACTGGATCGCCTGAATTGTAATAAAACATCTCATGTTTGTCTTTTTGAAAATGATTTGATGGTGCTACTCGTAAATAGGCTAAGACGTGGATTTGCCATCCTCGAGTGGGCTTAGAAAAAATGATTTTGCCACTCTCAAGTGGGCTTAAAACTCGCATTTAATGAATTGTTCCAATCCAAATAACCCAACCTTCACCCACAGGCATTCAGGCAGTTATATCACATAGGCAGTTAGCCTCATGGTAAGCATGCTATCATGGCAATCACTCACACACATGCAAGGATGCTAAAACATAAAACTTACCGAGTACTCCAAGCCAAAACAGAAGCTATGTTAGAAATCCATGCGTGATCCTAACTATACAAAAATGACTAATGCAACACATGCGAAAATGCAACTACAATAGGCTCGGCTATTCTAAGATGGCATATGAAATGCTACAGCTAACACGTATTCAACTTGGAATTGAAATACAAATGCAGTTAGTATAATGCGCCGAGCCCGGTGCATGCAAGACAGATGAATGAATGCAAACATGCTATCATACTGTATGCTAATTGAAACATGCCCTAATCTAACCGTCATAAGCTGGTAAATAAAAGGGAGAAAGACGTGGAGTTGGGAGACATACATCACACGCACGCACACTTATTACAATTGTGCCCTCGCTCGGAGGGTCCGAATAAATAATACAGTCCGAATAAATAATACAGTCCGAATGAATAATTAAATATTACAAAACCCTAATTAATTAACAAATTAACTAGGAAAGCAAATAAACTAGTATGCAAATTCGTGGACCGCCTCAACTCTGTTCCGAATGATGAAAGATGCATGCTCGAGTTGCCTTGCACGGAAATCTATTGCGATGCCCCGATTCGCCTCTGTTTACAATTAATCTCGGAATGTTTTTCGAAGCTCCAGAAGGCTGCTGATTTCTGATTTGCTGTAACAGAGAGCAAGAAAGGGGCATGGCAAAGTATTTTCACATATGTATGCACACCTCGATCCTCGTGCCACCAATCACGCATCTCGATGCATGATGGCCGAGGAGTCGAATTGCACGACTCAATGTAAAATGAATGCACATGGAAACACAACAAGGCCTAAACTCCATCATGGGTAATCCGGAGTGTCGGCGACCGGGAATTGAGACACGTTCTGTCACTCGGAGTACGAAACGTCCCTCGTTTCCCACGCTTGGGCTAACTCCTATCCCAAACACAATGCAAATGAGATGGCATATACAATGCAACTAACATACAACCTAGCATACGCAATGCTATGAAATGGCAAACACAATGCTCGACGTAACATGGCATACACAATGCTCTAACATGCAACCTAGCATACACAATGCTATGAAATGGCATACACAATGCACGATGGACTTACACCAACATGAGTGGACCTCAACCACGCTCACATCAGTGGCCATTAGATGAAAATGAGACAACGAAAATGTGTGCACACATGCATGAATACCAAGGACCGAACCTAAGGCATGGAATGCCACTCTACCAAAGCATGGCAAGGATGGAACATGACATGGAATAGCATAAATTACAGCTCTAAAATAGCTTGAAATATGGTCCCGAAACATGCAAATATGGCACACAATGCAAGCTAGGGGGCCCGGGTACCGAAACTAGTGAAGTGCGTTACACTAGAGGTACCCAAAGCAATGCACCAAAGGCAAAACCAACCCTGAATAGACCCTAGGCAGGTTTGAAACAGTGGGGAAATGGCCTAAAGTGGTGGCTCAACATGCAAGAAAATGGAGCTCATTCAATGGTCCGAAAACAAGGCATTCAAGCCCGACTCTCAAGTACACTTAAAGACTACAAAACATGGCAATATGGAACTGATACAAGCTTTGAAATATGATGTATAATGAGCCTAAAACATGAACACACCTCAGAACATCCATGCAATGGACCTCAAATCTCAAAGTTAAGCATGGGTATTGAACTACAAGCATGCAAAACAAACATCATTCAATCATGAGACCCAAAAATAGAGCTAGCGAAGTCCAAAATAAGCACAATATCAGTTTATGACATGGCCAAAAAGTGCTAAAATCAAAGGCCCACAAAGCATGCAAAGAAAGCTAGTGAACCATGAGTTGTTCCACAACTATATGAAGCATATGAAAGCTCATTAAACCAGCCAAAAGCAGATGTATACCATGCCAAAATATGCCCAAATAACCACTGAAACTCAGTCAATGCATGCAAAAATGATGAGCTCCTTTGGAAGGCCATGCAAGGGGTTACTCTACACCTATATGATGGACACATAAAAGGTCAAAACCACATCTAGAAATGAGTTATGACAACCTTAAAACTCACCAAATAGGCCATGGAATTGGTCTAGGAAGCATGCAATGAAAGGTCCCTTTGAAAGGCCTTGAATAGGATTGCTCTACACATGCATCATAGACATAAAATATGGCAAAATGGGCTCCGGACAGAGCTAATGCAGACCATAAAAATCACAAAATAAGTCCTGAAATGCGACTTCACAACATGCAAAATGGAGCTCCTTTGGAAGGCCAACAAAGCTAGTAAAGAGAATGAGGGGTGAGAGGGTCACCCCTCTATGATTTTGGAGCTCAAAGACACATCAAAGCCACTGAAAATCCACTGGATTTCAGTGGCTAAGATGCCAAAACAAGGCCAATGCAAATGCCCAAATGCATGGCTCAAAGCATGAGGAAATGAAGCATGCAAGGAAGAAGAAGACTCCAAACAGAAAAGTAACCTCAATGACACTTAAAGAGGATGTCAAAACAAGACTTTCTTCAGTTTAGGTCGAAGTCCAAAAATGCTTGCAAATAGGGCTAAACTATGGAGCAAAACAATGTCAAAATGGGGGAAATGGAGGCTTACCCTTGAAGAGAAGAAGGCCAGCAGCTTCTGGACCAAAATAGTGAGTTTCAGCCTCTAAAAATCAGTTCCAAGGGGCTTGAATGGATGGTGGAGGTGATAGGCTATGAGGTGTAGTGTAAATGGCCAAGAATAAAGGTCTATGGAGGTTGGAATGTAGAGATATGGAGAGGTGTATGCAAATGCTCCAGCCAAATGTTTTTCTAACCCTTGCAAATGGAGAGGAGGGTTCGTTTTTATAGAGGAAGAGAGCCAAGGCTTCTTGGAGAAGCCTCAAGAAAGTGTCAAAGCTTTTCAAAGAAGCTTAAGCAAAAGGGTCAAAGCTTTTTGGAGAAGCTAGAGCAAAAGGTTCAAGCTTCTTGGAGAAGCTAGAGCAAAAGGTTCAAGCTTCCTCAAGAAGCTAAAAAAAAGGTTCAAGCTTCCTCAAGAAGCTAAAACAAAGGTTCAAAAGGTTCAAGCTTCCTCAAGAAGCTAAAACCGAGGTTCAAGCTTCCTCAAGAAGCTAAAAAAAAGGTTCAAGCTTCCTCAAGAAGCTAAAAAAAAAGTTCAAGCTTCCTCAAGAAGCTAAAAAAAAGGTTCAAGCTTCCTCAAGAAGCTAAAAAAAAGGTTCAAGCTTCCTCAAGAAGCTAAAAAAAAGGTTCAAGCTTCCTCAAGAAGCTAAAAAAAAGGTTCAAGCTTCCTCAAGAAGCTAAAAAAAAGGTTCAAGCTTCCTCAAGAAGCTAAAAAAAAGGTTCAAGCTTCCTCAAGAAGCTAAAAAAAAGGTTCAAGCTTCCTCAAGAAGCTAAAAAAAAGGTTCAAGCTTCCTCAAGAAGCTAAAAAAAAGGTTCAAGCTTCCTCAAGAAGCTAAAAAAAAGGTTCAAGCTTCCTCAAGAAGCTAAAAAAAAGGTTCAAGCTTCCTCAAGAAGCTAAAAAAAAGGTTCAAGCTTCCTCAAGAAGCTAAAAAAAAGGTTCAAGCTTCCTCAAGAAGCTAAAAAAAAGGTTCAAGCTTCCTCAAGAAGCTAAAAAAAAGGTTCAAGCTTCCTCAAGAAGCTAAAAAAAAGGTTCAAGCTTCCTCAAGAAGCTAAAAAAAAGGTTCAAGCTTCCTCAAGAAGCTAAAAAAAAGGTTCAAGCTTCCTCAAGAAGCTAAAAAAAAGGTTCAAGCTTCCTCAAGAAGCTAAAAAAAAGGTTCAAGCTTCCTCAAGAAGCTAAAAAAAAGGTTCAAGCTTCCTCAAGAAGCTAAAAAAAAGGTTCAAGCTTCCTCAAGAAGCTAAAAAAAAGGTTCAAGCTTCCTCAAGAAGCTAAAAAAAAGGTTCAAGCTTCCTCAAGAAGCTAAAAAAAAGGTTCAAGCTTCCTCAAGAAGCTAAAAAAAAGGTTCAAGCTTCCTCAAGAAGCTAAAAAAAAGGTTCAAGCTTCCTCAAGAAGCTAAAAAAAAGGTTCAAGCTTCCTCAAGAAGCTAAAAAAAAGGTTCAAGCTTCCTCAAGAAGCTAAAAAAAAGGTTCAAGCTTCCTCAAGAAGCTAAAAAAAAGGTTCAAGCTTCCTCAAGAAGCTAAAAAAAAGGTTCAAGCTTCCTCAAGAAGCTAAAAAAAAGGTTCAAGCTTCCTCAAGAAGCTAAAAAAAAGGTTCAAGCTTCCTCAAGAAGCTAAAAAAAAGGTTCAAGCTTCCTCAAGAAGCTAAAAAAAAGGTTCAAGCTTCCTCAAGAAGCTAAAAAAAAGGTTCAAGCTTCCTCAAGAAGCTAAAAAAAAGGTTCAAGCTTCCTCAAGAAGCTAAAAAAAAGGTTCAAGCTTCCTCAAGAAGCTAAAAAAAAGGTTCAAGCTTCCTCAAGAAGCTAAAAAAAAGGTTCAAGCTTCCTCAAGAAGCTAAAAAAAAGGTTCAAGCTTCCTCAAGAAGCTAAAAAAAAGGTTCAAGCTTCCTCAAGAAGCTAAAAAAAAGGTTCAAGCTTCCTCAAGAAGCTAAAAAAAAGGTTCAAGCTTCCTCAAGAAGCTAAAAAAAAGGTTCAAGCTTCCTCAAGAAGCTAAAAAAAAGGTTCAAGCTTCCTCAAGAAGCTAAAAAAAAGGTTCAAGCTTCCTCAAGAAGCTAAAAAAAAGGTTCAAGCTTCCTCAAGAAGCTAAAAAAAAGGTTCAAGCTTCCTCAAGAAGCTAAAAAAAAGGTTCAAGCTTCCTCAAGAAGCTAAAAAAAAGGTTCAAGCTTCCTCAAGAAGCTAAAAAAAAGGTTCAAGCTTCCTCAAGAAGCTAAAAAAAAGGTTCAAGCTTCCTCAAGAAGCTAAAAAAAAGGTTCAAGCTTCCTCAAGAAGCTAAAAAAAAGGTTCAAGCTTCCTCAAGAAGCTAAAAAAAAGGTTCAAGCTTCCTCAAGAAGCTAAAAAAAAGGTTCAAGCTTCCTCAAGAAGCTAAAAAAAAGGTTCAAGCTTCCTCAAGAAGCTAAAAAAAAGGTTCAAGCTTCCTCAAGAAGCTAAAAAAAAGGTTCAAGCTTCCTCAAGAAGCTAAAAAAAAGGTTCAAGCTTCCTCAAGAAGCTAAAAAAAAGGTTCAAGCTTCCTCAAGAAGCTAAAAAAAAGGTTCAAGCTTCCTCAAGAAGCTAAAAAAAAGGTTCAAGCTTCCTCAAGAAGCTAAAAAAAAGGTTCAAGCTTCCTCAAGAAGCTAAAAAAAAGGTTCAAGCTTCCTCAAGAAGCTAAAAAAAAGGTTCAAGCTTCCTCAAGAAGCTAAAAAAAAGGTTCAAGCTTCCTCAAGAAGCTAAAAAAAAGGTTCAAGCTTCCTCAAGAAGCTAAAAAAAAGGTTCAAGCTTCCTCAAGAAGCTAAAAAAAAGGTTCAAGCTTCCTCAAGAAGCTAAAAAAAAGGTTCAAGCTTCCTCAAGAAGCTAAAAAAAAGGTTCAAGCTTCCTCAAGAAGCTAAAAAAAAGGTTCAAGCTTCCTCAAGAAGCTAAAAAAAAGGTTCAAGCTTCCTCAAGAAGCTAAAAAAAAGGTTCAAGCTTCCTCAAGAAGCTAAAAAAAAGGTTCAAGCTTCCTCAAGAAGCTAAAAAAAAGGTTCAAGCTTCCTCAAGAAGCTAAAAAAAAGGTTCAAGCTTCCTCAAGAAGCTAAAAAAAAGGTTCAAGCTTCCTCAAGAAGCTAAAAAAAAGGTTCAAGCTTCCTCAAGAAGCTAAAAAAAAGGTTCAAGCTTCCTCAAGAAGCTAAAAAAAAGGTTCAAGCTTCCTCAAGAAGCTAAAAAAAAGGTTCAAGCTTCCTCAAGAAGCTAAAAAAAAGGTTCAAGCTTCCTCAAGAAGCTAAAAAAAAGGTTCAAGCTTCCTCAAGAAGCTAAAAAAAAGGTTCAAGCTTCCTCAAGAAGCTAAAAAAAAGGTTCAAGCTTCCTCAAGAAGCTAAAAAAAAGGTTCAAGCTTCCTCAAGAAGCTAAAAAAAAGGTTCAAGCTTCCTCAAGAAGCTAAAAAAAAGGTTCAAGCTTCCTCAAGAAGCTAAAAAAAAGGTTCAAGCTTCCTCAAGAAGCTAAAAAAAAGGTTCAAGCTTCCTCAAGAAGCTAAAAAAAAGGTTCAAGCTTCCTCAAGAAGCTAAAAAAAAGGTTCAAGCTTCCTCAAGAAGCTAAAAAAAAGGTTCAAGCTTCCTCAAGAAGCTAAAAAAAAGGTTCAAGCTTCCTCAAGAAGCTAAAAAAAAGGTTCAAGCTTCCTCAAGAAGCTAAAAAAAAGGTTCAAGCTTCCTCAAGAAGCTAAAAAAAAGGTTCAAGCTTCCTCAAGAAGCTAAAAAAAAGGTTCAAGCTTCCTCAAGAAGCTAAAAAAAAGGTTCAAGCTTCCTCAAGAAGCTAAAAAAAAGGTTCAAGCTTCCTCAAGAAGCTAAAAAAAAGGTTCAAGCTTCCTCAAGAAGCTAAAAAAAAGGTTCAAGCTTCCTCAAGAAGCTAAAAAAAAGGTTCAAGCTTCCTCAAGAAGCTAAAAAAAAGGTTCAAGCTTCCTCAAGAAGCTAAAAAAAAGGTTCAAGCTTCCTCAAGAAGCTAAAAAAAAGGTTCAAGCTTCCTCAAGAAGCTAAAAAAAAGGTTCAAGCTTCCTCAAGAAGCTAAAAAAAAGGTTCAAGCTTCCTCAAGAAGCTAAAAAAAAGGTTCAAGCTTCCTCAAGAAGCTAAAAAAAAGGTTCAAGCTTCCTCAAGAAGCTAAAAAAAAGGTTCAAGCTTCCTCAAGAAGCTAAAAAAAAGGTTCAAGCTTCCTCAAGAAGCTAAAAAAAAGGTTCAAGCTTCCTCAAGAAGCTAAAAAAAAGGTTCAAGCTTCCTCAAGAAGCTAAAAAAAAGGTTCAAGCTTCCTCAAGAAGCTAAAAAAAAGGTTCAAGCTTCCTCAAGAAGCTAAAAAAAAGGTTCAAGCTTCCTCAAGAAGCTAAAAAAAAGGTTCAAGCTTCCTCAAGAAGCTAAAAAAAAGGTTCAAGCTTCCTCAAGAAGCTAAAAAAAAGGTTCAAGCTTCCTCAAGAAGCTAAAAAAAAGGTTCAAGCTTCCTCAAGAAGCTAAAAAAAAGGTTCAAGCTTCCTCAAGAAGCTAAAAAAAAGGTTCAAGCTTCCTCAAGAAGCTAAAAAAAAGGTTCAAGCTTCCTCAAGAAGCTAAAAAAAAGGTTCAAGCTTCCTCAAGAAGCTAAAAAAAAGGTTCAAGCTTCCTCAAGAAGCTAAAAAAAAGGTTCAAGC
This sequence comes from Camellia sinensis, assembly GCF_004153795.1. Classification (NCBI taxonomy): domain Eukaryota; kingdom Viridiplantae; phylum Streptophyta; class Magnoliopsida; order Ericales; family Theaceae; genus Camellia; species Camellia sinensis. Next base: position 1,754,536 of record NW_021025545.1, on the reverse strand, counting down.
TTCCTCAAGAAGCTAAAAAAAAGGTTCAAGCTTCCTCAAGAAGCTAAAAAAAAGGTTCAAGCTTCCTCAAGAAGCTAAAAAAAAGGTTCAAGCTTCCTCAAGAAGCTAAAAAAAAGGTTCAAGCTTCCTCAAGAAGCTAAAAAAAAGGTTCAAGCTTCCTCAAGAAGCTAAAAAAAAGGTTCAAGCTTCCTCAAGAAGCTAAAAAAAAGGTTCAAGCTTCCTCAAGAAGCTAAAAAAAAGGTTCAAGCTTCCTCAAGAAGCTAAAAAAAAGGTTCAAGCTTCCTCAAGAAGCTAAAAAAAAGGTTCAAGCTTCCTCAAGAAGCTAAAAAAAAGGTTCAAGCTTCCTCAAGAAGCTAAAAAAAAGGTTCAAGCTTCCTCAAGAAGCTAAAAAAAAGGTTCAAGCTTCCTCAAGAAGCTAAAAAAAAGGTTCAAGCTTCCTCAAGAAGCTAAAAAAAAGGTTCAAGCTTCCTCAAGAAGCTAAAAAAAAGGTTCAAGCTTCCTCAAGAAGCTAAAAAAAAGGTTCAAGCTTCCTCAAGAAGCTAAAAAAAAGGTTCAAGCTTCCTCAAGAAGCTAAAAAAAAGGTTCAAGCTTCCTCAAGAAGCTAAAAAAAAGGTTCAAGCTTCCTCAAGAAGCTAAAAAAAAGGTTCAAGCTTCCTCAAGAAGCTAAAAAAAAGGTTCAAGCTTCCTCAAGAAGCTAAAAAAAAGGTTCAAGCTTCCTCAAGAAGCTAAAAAAAAGGTTCAAGCTTCCTCAAGAAGCTAAAAAAAAGGTTCAAGCTTCCTCAAGAAGCTAAAAAAAAGGTTCAAGCTTCCTCAAGAAGCTAAAAAAAAGGTTCAAGCTTCCTCAAGAAGCTAAAAAAAAGGTTCAAGCTTCCTCAAGAAGCTAAAAAAAAGGTTCAAGCTTCCTCAAGAAGCTAAAAAAAAGGTTCAAGCTTCCTCAAGAAGCTAAAAAAAAGGTTCAAGCTTCCTCAAGAAGCTAAAAAAAAGGTTCAAGCTTCCTCAAGAAGCTAAAAAAAAGGTTCAAGCTTCCTCAAGAAGCTAAAAAAAAGGTTCAAGCTTCCTCAAGAAGCTAAAAAAAAGGTTCAAGCTTCCTCAAGAAGCTAAAAAAAAGGTTCAAGCTTCCTCAAGAAGCTAAAAAAAAGGTTCAAGCTTCCTCAAGAAGCTAAAAAAAAGGTTCAAGCTTCCTCAAGAAGCTAAAAAAAAGGTTCAAGCTTCCTCAAGAAGCTAAAAAAAAGGTTCAAGCTTCCTCAAGAAGCTAAAAAAAAGGTTCAAGCTTCCTCAAGAAGCTAAAAAAAAGGTTCAAGCTTCCTCAAGAAGCTAAAAAAAAGGTTCAAGCTTCCTCAAGAAGCTAAAAAAAAGGTTCAAGCTTCCTCAAGAAGCTAAAAAAAAGGTTCAAGCTTCCTCAAGAAGCTAAAAAAAAGGTTCAAGCTTCCTCAAGAAGCTAAAAAAAAGGTTCAAGCTTCCTCAAGAAGCTAAAAAAAAGGTTCAAGCTTCCTCAAGAAGCTAAAAAAAAGGTTCAAGCTTCCTCAAGAAGCTAAAAAAAAGGTTCAAGCTTCCTCAAGAAGCTAAAAAAAAGGTTCAAGCTTCCTCAAGAAGCTAAAAAAAAGGTTCAAGCTTCCTCAAGAAGCTAAAAAAAAGGTTCAAGCTTCCTCAAGAAGCTAAAAAAAAGGTTCAAGCTTCCTCAAGAAGCTAAAAAAAAGGTTCAAGCTTCCTCAAGAAGCTAAAAAAAAGGTTCAAGCTTCCTCAAGAAGCTAAAAAAAAGGTTCAAGCTTCCTCAAGAAGCTAAAAAAAAGGTTCAAGCTTCCTCAAGAAGCTAAAAAAAAGGTTCAAGCTTCCTCAAGAAGCTAAAAAAAAGGTTCAAGCTTCCTCAAGAAGCTAAAAAAAAGGTTCAAGCTTCCTCAAGAAGCTAAAAAAAAGGTTCAAGCTTCCTCAAGAAGCTAAAAAAAAGGTTCAAGCTTCCTCAAGAAGCTAAAAAAAAGGTTCAAGCTTCCTCAAGAAGCTAAAAAAAAGGTTCAAGCTTCCTCAAGAAGCTAAAAAAAAGGTTCAAGCTTCCTCAAGAAGCTAAAAAAAAGGTTCAAGCTTCCTCAAGAAGCTAAAAAAAAGGTTCAAGCTTCCTCAAGAAGCTAAAAAAAAGGTTCAAGCTTCCTCAAGAAGCTAAAAAAAAGGTTCAAGCTTCCTCAAGAAGCTAAAAAAAAGGTTCAAGCTTCCTCAAGAAGCTAAAAAAAAGGTTCAAGCTTCCTCAAGAAGCTAAAAAAAAGGTTCAAGCTTCCTCAAGAAGCTAAAAAAAAGGTTCAAGCTTCCTCAAGAAGCTAAAAAAAAGGTTCAAGCTTCCTCAAGAAGCTAAAAAAAAGGTTCAAGCTTCCTCAAGAAGCTAAAAAAAAGGTTCAAGCTTCCTCAAGAAGCTAAAAAAAAGGTTCAAGCTTCCTCAAGAAGCTAAAAAAAAGGTTCAAGCTTCCTCAAGAAGCTAAAAAAAAGGTTCAAGCTTCCTCAAGAAGCTAAAAAAAAGGTTCAAGCTTCCTCAAGAAGCTAAAAAAAAGGTTCAAGCTTCCTCAAGAAGCTAAAAAAAAGGTTCAAGCTTCCTCAAGAAGCTAAAAAAAAGGTTCAAGCTTCCTCAAGAAGCTAAAAAAAAGGTTCAAGCTTCCTCAAGAAGCTAAAAAAAAGGTTCAAGCTTCCTCAAGAAGCTAAAAAAAAGGTTCAAGCTTCCTCAAGAAGCTAAAAAAAAGGTTCAAGCTTCCTCAAGAAGCTAAAAAAAAGGTTCAAGCTTCCTCAAGAAGCTAAAAAAAAGGTTCAAGCTTCCTCAAGAAGCTAAAAAAAAGGTTCAAGCTTCCTCAAGAAGCTAAAAAAAAGGTTCAAGCTTCCTCAAGAAGCTAAAAAAAAGGTTCAAGCTTCCTCAAGAAGCTAAAAAAAAGGTTCAAGCTTCCTCAAGAAGCTAAAAAAAAGGTTCAAGCTTCCTCAAGAAGCTAAAAAAAAGGTTCAAGCTTCCTCAAGAAGCTAAAAAAAAGGTTCAAGCTTCCTCAAGAAGCTAAAAAAAAGGTTCAAGCTTCCTCAAGAAGCTAAAAAAAAGGTTCAAGCTTCCTCAAGAAGCTAAAAAAAAGGTTCAAGCTTCCTCAAGAAGCTAAAAAAAAGGTTCAAGCTTCCTCAAGAAGCTAAAAAAAAGGTTCAAGCTTCCTCAAGAAGCTAAAAAAAAGGTTCAAGCTTCCTCAAGAAGCTAAAAAAAAGGTTCAAGCTTCCTCAAGAAGCTAAAAAAAAGGTTCAAGCTTCCTCAAGAAGCTAAAAAAAAGGTTCAAGCTTCCTCAAGAAGCTAAAAAAAAGGTTCAAGCTTCCTCAAGAAGCTAAAAAAAAGGTTCAAGCTTCCTCAAGAAGCTAAAAAAAAGGTTCAAGCTTCCTCAAGAAGCTAAAAAAAAGGTTCAAGCTTCCTCAAGAAGCTAAAAAAAAGGTTCAAGCTTCCTCAAGAAGCTAAAAAAAAGGTTCAAGCTTCCTCAAGAAGCTAAAAAAAAGGTTCAAGCTTCCTCAAGAAGCTAAAAAAAAGGTTCAAGCTTCCTCAAGAAGCTAAAAAAAAGGTTCAAGCTTCCTCAAGAAGCTAAAAAAAAGGTTCAAGCTTCCTCAAGAAGCTAAAAAAAAGGTTCAAGCTTCCTCAAGAAGCTAAAAAAAAGGTTCAAGCTTCCTCAAGAAGCTAAAAAAAAGGTTCAAGCTTCCTCAAGAAGCTAAAAAAAAGGTTCAAGCTTCCTCAAGAAGCTAAAAAAAAGGTTCAAGCTTCCTCAAGAAGCTAAAAAAAAGGTTCAAGCTTCCTCAAGAAGCTAAAAAAAAGGTTCAAGCTTCCTCAAGAAGCTAAAAAAAAGGTTCAAGCTTCCTCAAGAAGCTAAAAAAAAGGTTCAAGCTTCCTCAAGAAGCTAAAAAAAAGGTTCAAGCTTCCTCAAGAAGCTAAAAAAAAGGTTCAAGCTTCCTCAAGAAGCTAAAAAAAAGGTTCAAGCTTCCTCAAGAAGCTAAAAAAAAGGTTCAAGCTTCCTCAAGAAGCTAAAAAAAAGGTTCAAGCTTCCTCAAGAAGCTAAAAAAAAGGTTCAAGCTTCCTCAAGAAGCTAAAAAAAAGGTTCAAGCTTCCTCAAGAAGCTAAAAAAAAGGTTCAAGCTTCCTCAAGAAGCTAAAAAAAAGGTTCAAGCTTCCTCAAGAAGCTAAAAAAAAGGTTCAAGCTTCCTCAAGAAGCTAAAAAAAAGGTTCAAGCTTCCTCAAGAAGCTAAAAAAAAGGTTCAAGCTTCCTCAAGAAGCTAAAAAAAAGGTTCAAGCTTCCTCAAGAAGCTAAAAAAAAGGTTCAAGCTTCCTCAAGAAGCTAAAAAAAAGGTTCAAGCTTCCTCAAGAAGCTAAAAAAAAGGTTCAAGCTTCCTCAAGAAGCTAAAAAAAAGGTTCAAGCTTCCTCAAGAAGCTAAAAAAAAGGTTCAAGCTTCCTCAAGAAGCTAAAAAAAAGGTTCAAGCTTCCTCAAGAAGCTAAAAAAAAGGTTCAAGCTTCCTCAAGAAGCTAAAAAAAAGGTTCAAGCTTCCTCAAGAAGCTAAAAAAAAGGTTCAAGCTTCCTCAAGAAGCTAAAAAAAAGGTTCAAGCTTCCTCAAGAAGCTAAAAAAAAGGTTCAAGCTTCCTCAAGAAGCTAAAAAAAAGGTTCAAGCTTCCTCAAGAAGCTAAAAAAAAGGTTCAAGCTTCCTCAAGAAGCTAAAAAAAAGGTTCAAGCTTCCTCAAGAAGCTAAAAAAAAGGTTCAAGCTTCCTCAAGAAGCTAAAAAAAAGGTTCAAGCTTCCTCAAGAAGCTAAAAAAAAGGTTCAAGCTTCCTCAAGAAGCTAAAAAAAAGGTTCAAGCTTCCTCAAGAAGCTAAAAAAAAGGTTCAAGCTTCCTCAAGAAGCTAAAAAAAAGGTTCAAGCTTCCTCAAGAAGCTAAAAAAAAGGTTCAAGCTTCCTCAAGAAGCTAAAAAAAAGGTTCAAGCTTCCTCAAGAAGCTAAAAAAAAGGTTCAAGCTTCCTCAAGAAGCTAAAAAAAAGGTTCAAGCTTCCTCAAGAAGCTAAAAAAAAGGTTCAAGCTTCCTCAAGAAGCTAAAAAAAAGGTTCAAGCTTCCTCAAGAAGCTAAAAAAAAGGTTCAAGCTTCCTCAAGAAGCTAAAAAAAAGGTTCAAGCTTCCTCAAGAAGCTAAAAAAAAGGTTCAAGCTTCCTCAAGAAGCTAAAAAAAAGGTTCAAGCTTCCTCAAGAAGCTAAAAAAAAGGTTCAAGCTTCCTCAAGAAGCTAAAATAAAGGTTCAAAACGTTCGAGCTTCCTCAAGAAGTTAAATCAGGGTCATCATTGAAGCCTTCGC